>VZUI01056057.1:0-78661 GCA_013401135.1 Cettia cetti | reverse complement strand
AAAATAAAATAAAATAAAATAAAATAAAATAAAATAAAATAAAATAAAATAAAATAAAATAAAATAAAATAAAATAAGGAAGGCTACATTCAGTTCATTCTCATGGCTGCAGAGCTTTGTATCTGCTTCCCTCCCTGTCCTAACTAAAGGATGAGTTCTGCAGAGTGCACCTACCATCCAGCTTACTTACACAGCAGAGAAAGAAATTCAAGGTTTACAAGGCCAGAGAGAGGGAACATGAGAGGGAACACAAGTCAGTGTGTACTGGCAGCAAGGCTCACCAGGGGTTGTTCTGTACTTTGAGTTCTTAAACAGGCCTTGGCTAGGATACAGAAATAGAAGTGAGAATCCAAGGGCCATTTGGCAGGTGACTCCCAGGACCACTAAGTAACAATGTCACAGTCTTGCCTCTTCCTGCATGAAGGAGAAGTTGCATCTTTTCAGCAGGAAGACTGGACATAACTGAGCCAGTGCTGAGCTGGACACAGGCAGGGCCAGGCAGGACAGGGCTGCACCTCAGCGTTTCAGCTGGATTGCCATGGACCAGGCCGGGCTTGGACAACGTGTGCCCTCTGCAGAGCATTCACACAAACACACCTCCCCGGGATTACTGCAAGCTGCCTCTGCCACTCTCCCACCTTCTGGGAGCACAGGATTGTACAGAGCTTGTACAGAGTCCCAAAAAATTTGCACAAGTGATACAGTGGCTGCAGCTTGATGTTGGCAGATGAAAATACTTGGAAGGTTTTCCATCCCATCCGTTCCCTCTAGCAGGGTACCTCTCCACAGACACTATGTCTTCTCTAATCCAAACCACCCTGGTACTGCCCCAAATGAAAGCAGTACCAAAGTATCTAAAGAAACCTCCAGACCTATAAGAGAAAATAAACTAAACAATTATATTGAACAAATTGAAACAATTATTTTATACAGGAATACAAATTGGAAAATTCAAATTAAATGTAAATTATGAGTATTCAGGGATAGCTGTATATCCAGAGGTAAAGCAACAAATACCTATGACCTCTTATATACAATCAGCAATACACTTCCAAAGCAAACTTCGCAAAGATTTCTCTAAGGGCCTTCTAATTTTTAAGTTCTCCAGAGCAGTACTATATGAACAAACTTGTGGCACTCATTCCAGAGCTCACTAGCTGTTAAGATTTTTAAGTATTTTAGATACTATTCCTACTGCAGCTATTGAATTTATATCTATTTTCTGATAGTCTGAAATTCTGGGACTTTCCAAATCACAGTGACTTTTCAAAACATTATGTTAATCAAGAGTTTTCTTTCTTGTGACTTCTTTCCTCAGCTCTTTAGCTATTCTGTACAGAACGAGCAGTACCTAAGCAAGTAATAAAATATTCTAAATTGTTTAGTTTGTCAAGTAATTCAGGCCAAATGTTACACTGATCCAAATATTTGTAGGTCCATTGAAGATTGTTCTGTGATGCTGATTTATGAACTGCAGAGAGCTTCCTTCTGAAACATCTATTTTTGTTTTGCATTGTACATGCATTGTAATTTCCTGGAAAGGAGGCAATCTGCAGATTTTCTCATCAAACTAATTATATCTTTAGACATCTGCACCTGTGGATTTCTGCACAATTTGGCCCTTAGAAAATGGCAGTTTCTCATTGCACTGAGACGGGATTTAAACTGGCTAGTCATATAGGTATACAAATGTATGTATTTATATATGTATATATTTATGTATGTGCATACACACATACTTCGTAGCATGCTTTTACTGACTGAAAATATATCCGGGTTGCAGATATCCAGATATTCACAATAGATGGTATACCTCAAGGTTTTCCCTGTTCCCTAATGAGATAATCTTTCTGCACTTGATCCATTTTCCTTCCTTCCTGCCTTCCTGCCTTCTTTCCTTCCTGCCTTCCTTCTTGCCTTCCTGCCTGCCTTTCTTGCCTTCCTTGCCTTCCTTCCCTTCCACTTCAAGGGTGGCTGAGGAAAGGTTTTAATTCAGATCTAATGGACCTGTGCCTCTACTGGGATTCTAAATTCCCAGTGATCTGAAACAAAAGAGCTGCATTTGTCTGCCTGACAATACAGGGGATAGATCAGTGCATGACGCTGTGAAAATCAGATGAACATGCTTGCATTTGCTGTAAATGCAATGATTATCAGAGAACACAATCTGTCACTTTTAATAGCCCTGATGTGCAAAACTAGAGAATAATGGCTGCAGGTGTTCACACAACATTGTTGTGTAATTGTGCAGAGACTTAATCAGAATATAAATCAAAGCAGGACTGTATTTTTGCTTATTTTCATCCTATAAAAAAGGTATGTTCTGTTCATATTGGTAAAATAAAGATATAGGCCTAGCTTGTCAGAAGATCAGTCTTCTTTTTTGAATTGAATCTCATCATTAGCATGTGACCTGTGGCACCTGAAGGATGGCTATAGACATGCTGTCCCTCTTGCAGCAGCTTTAGCAGAGGTTACCATTTGAAATCCCCCCCAGTCACACCACACATTTACTGGAGCTTTCCTGCTAACAGGTCAGTACCTGTTACCATCTCAGGGACCTGGCAGCTCTGACAAGGAGCAAGTCCTGAGTTCTACACATTGTCTACTGACACTCCGGAGAAGGGGCTAAGCAGGGTACAGCTTCAGATGTTCCTCTGCATCCCTGGCTGCCAGAGTGATCACCACTTTCTCTCAGGATCAGCAGTGCTGCCGCTGCAGCTTTATAAAGACCTCAGAAGTTCAGAGAATTTAACAGAATGATCCATCCCAGACTGTACCATAGGGTGCCCACGTACTGCTCATTTTTCAGACTTCAGAATGACTTTTTCTCATTCTCTTTTTCTTCTTTCCAGCCTTTTCTCTCAGTTAACTATACACTGTCTACAACAGCACACATAATTAGCACACATACCTGCTTTCTTAGTACCTCATTTTACAGTTCATTGGATTTTCCGATGAGTAATGAGAAAAGCTGATGATATTATTACCACTGCATTTGTGGGGGCAGTGCTTGGGGTTCTGTAAGACAGAGAGGTTGCTTTGGGATTTCTCTGCAGAAAGGCATGCTGCTTGGAGGAGCCCACACATTCACTATTGTCCAATGCTGATTCCTTGCTGTTGTGTTGCACAAAAATGTAGTTAGTCTATATTGCACTGGGTGTTCCTGTTTATAAATGTTTATTAAACCCACCTTCCCAGAAACCCCTGTACCTGTATACCTGACACCACCTGGCGTCCACCTCTCCTGGGGTCTGCCCCCATTGGCCGGCAGACCCTCTCCCCTCCTCCCTCCTTCACCGAGGGCATAAAACCTGGCTCCCCAGGTGATAACTTTCTCTTTGGATCCCCGGGACTGCGTGATGTAGCTTCTGCATTAAACAGCAGGACTGTTCCTGAGGAACTGAGAGCGCCTTTTGTCTTTGTCCTTGCCCCGGTTTCCTCCGAGGCTGATCTGCTAGCCAGGCTTGGACCCTCGAGGAGTGGGACCGGGGCACCTTGCAGCCAAACTGCTGCCAGAGACTGCATGGGTGATCCTGGCAGCTCCATGAACTTGCTTGTCTGTCCTCAGGTATGTGTAACCCTGCCACCACAGTTAGTTTACTGATACACTGGCATTGGTGTAAGTGCTCCTGCACGAGATTCCCTTGATGCTTTAGGATTTTGCCTTTTATATTATTCAAATATTTGCAATTGTGCAGTTCTTTAGTGTATAACTCTAAGCTTATCTAGAGTGTTAGCTACTGTCTTCCCTTTTTGGTCAGACAAAACAATTCCTCTCTAGGTCTGGGAATCAAGGACCCCCTTCTGTCTCAGGCCCCAAGAAATGTAAAACAAAAGTGAGTTGGGGGGAGCAAACTTGGGGTAAATGACTTCATTACCTGAAGCTGTAATTGGAAGATTAACCCCCCAATATACAAATGCACCAAACTTTGAAAAGTATGAAAACCCATGACAAATCATCCATTTTTGGGGGTGTAGCCCCTGGGTGGGCTTTGTCTGCCCCAAGTGTACCTGAAGGCCCTTCAATAAATATAACTGCTTTTTATTCTCTTAATTTTGTCCGGCTTCTGTTTTTAATTAACCCAAACAAGGCATCACCCTGACTTCCCTTTTTTAGATACACTGAGCTGGTTTCATGCACCCAAAATGATGAAGTTGCTTTCTAATTTTTGGGATAGGTCCTTGTTTTACCAGTGCTCTCAGTCTCCTACCTCTTCATACTTCTAACTGGTGCCTTCTTACACAACCTTGTCAGCATTTTAGCGGGGAAGAGTGGTGAAAGAACTTGAAGACCACTGCTCTCTGGATTAAGTTCTCCCTCTCTGTTGGAAACCCTGCTCCTGCCCTCTCACCGGGCAAGCAAAGAGGCTGGGTGAGGAGTGGTCCTGCTTTCCCCAAGTCCTCTGCATGCTCTGCATGCTTATCTTCACTGCCAAACTGAGCACCAGCCTGCAGAGCCCCAGAGCCAGAGAAATACCTGACTCAGCTCAGGAAGGAGTTGACCTTCCTGGCTGAGCATGGTGGGGCGGGCAGGGGGGCTGGATGGGACCACAGTGCCTGCTGTGCCTGCCAGAGAAGTAACTCTCTTTTTCCTGAGGTAGCCAGCTGCTCTCTGCGTGGCTCCATGCTGAGGCTTCTTTGTTGGAGATGGAGACATTGCTGCTTCCCTGTCTTTCTTCTATTTCTGCTGTACCACGGCCTCATTGTGGAGGGGAGCCCAAGATCCCTGAGGGTGCTGAGGGTGCCTGGGTGCCAAACTCTCCCTGATGTGCCTTCCCCCATTCCTTAATTCTCCAACAGTGGCTGTCAAGGCCCATCCACTCTCAGCTGCTGTTTTTAACCAAACAGTGGCTGTATAATATTGTTTAAGGAATTTTAGTGGGGTCAAAGCCTTTTCTTTCTTCTAGTGTAATTTTCATCTGATTTGGACTGGCCATTTGTGTTTATAAAGGATATTTTATGCACCACAGAGCCCCAGGAGAGGCCTTCACAGAAGGGAGATTTATGGAGTGAGAGACAATAGTACCCATTTCTGCATGTATTCTCACCACCTCCAACCCAATCCTTATTACTTCTAGATTTAGGGACAGAATTTGGGGTCCAATGCAAAAAGTATCTGTCCAAAAGTTCTTTAGGAAATGCAGAGATTTTAAAAAGCACTTTACCGGAAAGAACTGGTTTTATAAACAGCTAAGGAAAGTTGTTCTCTCCTAACGTGAGTGGAGGCTGCAAGGGCACCCTTGGGAACAGCTCCCTCTCTCGGAGCCATGCATGGCTCCCGCATCTGCAAGGTGACATAAATCCTGGAATAGTCCCGAGGCACCGGGGACTTCATGAGGCCCACTGGGCTTTATATATGTACACTTCACCAGCAATTTCAACAAGAACAAAAGATGAATGTTTCACCAGACCACAACCAACCATGTAAAAGTATAAAGAATTAAAAGCAAATTCACAGTTTGATGGGGAATAACAGCAATGCACCTGAGGGCTGGGACAGGGGAAAAAGAGGAACAGGAAAAGAAAGAGACATAGAATGGAGTTTACTTTTCAGTTGCCAAAGAAAAGTTGGAAGTATAATTCAAAATTGAATTAATCATACTCTGTAAAGGGATAGAATTTTTTTTTTTAAATAAAAAGAAATTGGACTATAGAGACACATCAAAATGTAACATTTTTATATTGTTATTTATGTACTACATGTATCATTTATGTGCTTAACAGAGACATTATTCCTGGAGAACTTCACCTTTAGAGACAGACTAATGTCAGAGTTTCACTTGTGATATTTCAGCTCCACTTAAGTTTGGTAACATTTTTTCCAACATATCTTTGTTTCAGTGTTAGTTTAGATGTTAATTTTGATGCTTAAGCTGATGTGTCAAAATCCAACGTTGTTACCCAGAAAAAAATATTTGGGATATTGGTTTGCATTTTGGCCAAAGGCTGCCTGTCACTGAGAAGGTTGGAAATATTTTGGTTAGGTCTGTGATCATACATCAGAAAAAGTTACCATGGAGGTAGCCATACCAGGAGAAGGGCATAGCATTATATTGCTATAAATTATTTCTCTTATTTGAAATAATATCTATTAATATAAGCATACTAGAATAACTGAATGCAACATGTTTTGTCTTGGCTTTTTAGTTTGTTGTTCCATATTCCATATTGATAAAGGCATCACACTTCCTAAGGCAAACAAGTACAACACTTTCCCATGCTTTTGCTAACCTGAGCGAGTCTAGCAAAGCTCCTCTACTAGTTTTGTAATTTCATAAGAAATGTACATGCTGGGATGCCTTTCTGCTGCAGTGTCTTAAAAGCAAACCTGTTGTCCTGTGGCTGGATCCCTGAGCATCCTCTAGGAATGTATCTGCAATTCACACTAAGAGCATCCACACTGCTCATCCCTGCAGGTGCCAGCTGAGCTGCTGCTGCTCTCTGCTCCTTCCTGTGCCAACCTGGGGTGCTTGTTCTAGAATGAACAGCATTGTGAGACCGAGAACAAATATCCTCAGCCTGAAAATGGGAGCCTCTTGTCGTGGCCCTGGTCCCAAACAATGCAGTGGTGTGTGCTCTGCGAGATAGTTTTCAAGCTGATGGTTTCCAGAGTGCGCGGGGGGGCAGGAAGAAGTTTCCCTGCACTGTCACTCTGGCACAGCCATGGACTGAGCTGCTTGGGGACGAGCTAAGGACACTGCACAGCTGCTGGGAGCGCAGAGCCATCACCCCAGCAAACCCAGGAGCTGCACTGAGGACACCCAAAGCTGAACATGCTAACACAGGCAGCGTTGGGCCCAAGACTATTCCAAGTTCAGCGGCTGGTTTCATGCAAGAAACCTGTGTGTCTGCTTGGGCGTGGCCAGGAGCTGTATCCCATTGGGACAGGCCATTCATGCAGAACTGGGGGCCTGCCAGGGGCTGTTGTGCAGGGCAGAAGGCAGGTGCTGCTGCTTTAGCGAGGCAGTGTGCTCAGCACAGACCACCATGTGTCCCCTGCGCTCGTGCCTTGCAGTGCCCAAGAGATTTATTTTCTCCATCCCATTATTTTCCCCATCAGCCCTGTGTCAGAAGTAACAGTCCCCAGGGACACTGTTCTGGTGATACCTCGCCTGAAGTACTCTGTTCAGCTCTGGAGCCCCCAGCACAGGAAGGACATTGACCTGTTGCACCGAGTCCAGAGGAAGCCACCAAGATGACTGGAGGGGTGGAGCACCTCTCCTGAGGAAAGCCTGAGAGAACTGGGATTGTTCAGTACAGAAGAGAAGGCTTTGGGATAGCCTGATTGTGGCCTTCCAGTACCTGAAGGGAACCTACAGAAAAGAAAGTAGGCTTACATTAGACATTGGGAAGAAGCTCTTTACTGTAAGGGTGGTGAAGACACTGGTACAGGTGCTATGGATGCCCCCAATCCCTGTGAGGTATTCAAGACAGGTGGGATGGGGCTCTGAGCAACCTGGTCTAGCAGAAGATGGAATGGCAGTGGGGCTGGAACTATATGCGCTTCAAGGTGCCTAGCAATCCAGGCCATTCTGTCATTCCATGGTGGGAGGCTCAGGCCGCTATGGCTCTTCCCGCATCAGTTCCTGAAACCTTCCGTGAGGCTGAGATGTGCACCATGCGTTCAGAGCGCCTCTGTGGAACGAGGGAGGCGGCGATGGGAAAGAGCCGGCCCCGCAGCCGAGCCGAGCCGAGCAGAGTCGAGCCCGCCCCGCAGCCGAGCCCACGGCCGAGCCGAGTCCGCTCCGCAGCCGAGCCCGCCCCGCAGCCGAGCCGAGCCCGCCCCGCAGCCGAGCCCGCCCCTCGCTCAAGCCCCGCCCACACCACGCCAGGCCTCGTCCCTCGTTCAGGCAGGCCCCACCCACATTAACCCGTGACCCGCCCCCACTCAGCGTGGCCGCGCCTACGCCTGTCAAGGCCCCGCCCTCCCGGGCCCCGCCCCGGGCCCCGCCGCAGTTCGGGCGCGTTGGCAGCCGTGGGGCGGGGCGCGTGCGGCTCTCGCGAGAGCTGCCGCGGGCTTCCCGCGGTGCTTGTTGGGAGCTCGCTCCTTTCTGGCGGCCCGGCCATCTTGGCGGCGAGTCTGCGGTGAGCGGGGCCGGGCCGGGGGCGCGGGGGCTGCTGCGGGCGCTGCTGCCGGGTTCTGACCGCTCCCCTCCATCCCCGTGTGTTCCAGGTACCGCCCGACCCCCCGCGAGGCAGCAACATGGTGGCCGCGAAGAAGACGGTGAGTGAGAGCGGGGCCGCGCCGGGCGCACGTGGTGGCGGGGCGGCCGGGCAGCGCCGTGGTGCGGCGGGGGGGCCCCGGCATGGCCTGGGTCGGTGGCCGGGGGTGCTGGGGGGCCCCTGGGCACAGCCCGACGCGGCCCTCAGAGATCGGACCGGGCCATCCTGACACTGGCCGCGCCCCTCGGCCGCCTCCCGCTGGGCTCGGTGTCCTCAGGCCCCTCCCGTGCCATGTACCGGGATGCTTGCCGAGCTCCTGAGATGGCTGCAGGAAGGATGAGGCTGCCTAGATCCTAGAGCGGCTGGGGTTCAGGTTTTACCTTTTTTGTCATGTTCTGGCCTTTCTCTTAGAGTGGCTCTGACAGGTCGAAGGTGATTTCGTCCGTCAAATGCGCCTAACCTGTTGCCTTGAGCATCACGCTCCCGTGTTGTAATATCAGTTCGATATTGCATAGAAGTACTTCTTTCTGCTGCCCCGTGTAACGTTGTCGGTGTGCGCCCTGGGGAGAGACAGACTCTAAACCCGGCTTAGATTTGCAAGGCAGAAGTGGTATTTACTTGGCCTTGAGTTCAATATGAGCTTCAGATACACACAGATGTCACTGATTTATGTAGATAGCAGCAACAGTGTTTTGAGATATATTTGCCTGTTACGAGATATGGTGGTAAGAAAAAACTTTCTGAACTTGTGAGCACACAGTATCAGCAATGTCCCTATCCATAAGCTTTCTTACAGTCAAGTAACTGACTGGCCTTTCTTATTCCATGTTTCAGAGGGAGATTATTCATAGAAAATATGAAAAATGCAAATATTTGAAATTTCTCTATTCACCATTGTTTTGAAAAGTGTGAATTAACACAATTATGCTTTTCTGCATCTTCAGAAAAAGTCCCTGGAGTCCATCAACTCCAGGCTTCAGCTGGTTATGAAAAGTGGCAAATATGTGCTTGGGTACAAACAGACTCTGAAAATGATTCGTCAGGGCAAAGCCAAGTTGGTCATCCTCGCCAACAACTGTCCTGCTTTGAGGTAAGAAGATGTGTGAGAAAAGAGTTCTGAGATGGGCTCTTTGTACAAATGCAGTGTATGCTTCGTGCTAATTGCTCCAGAGACTTTATACAGATGGGGTTTCTGGCATGTTCTAGAGCGCTCTGAAATAAAAATGACAGGTAGTTTCCTGTGCAGTGATTTCAAGTCTAGAAGTGTTGAAATGCTTCCTGGTGTTTTTCTAGCCTTCTGATTCAAGGGGTTTGCACTAGAGAAAGTACTGCAAGACTTTCACACTTAATAGCATTCACTAAGAGTTTAATGGGGCTAAATTCCCATGTTTTTCCAAAGTAGTGTATTGGAAAATAATTTTACAGCTAGGGAGACTGATAGCTGATTTAAAATATTTGACACATACAAAATTTGTCAAAGTTACTTACAAATTTGGGCTCCTGGCCAGTGAAACTGCTTTTTTGAGAATGTAGTCTGTACAATATCATGACATTTTCCTCATTAATATCTGGGCCCTTTTTTTTTTTTTTGTCGAGGGATATTGACAGGCTCAAGAAAATGTAAATGCGAAACCCAGAAATTAGATACTTGGAAAAGAGCAGGACTGTTGCAGTGGGCAGCAATCCCCAGTATTAATGGGGATCCCAGAATGCCTGGGAAACAGCACTGACTGCTAGACTCTCCTAGTGAAAGTCAGAAGAGAGGGCAGTATAGATGGACTTGTTTTAAATTAAAATACACGGTTCCTTTCACTGCTGCAACAGCTGTGTCTCTGTGTTCAGCATCTGGCCACCACTGACCATCAGCATTAACTTTCCTAGTTTATGCACTTGGGCTCAACTCCTGTGGCCTTTCAGAGGTCTGCATGTGCTGCACCCTTCTACCATGGAGAAATGAGCCTGTGGAGGAGCAGCCTGAAGGGTTTGTTGTTACAAATCTTCAGCAGAGATCCAGGTAAAGGTTCCTGAGCCACAACCCTGGAGTGATTATACCTCACAAGAAACAGCTGTGTTTCTCTGGATGGGAAGGAAAAGTATCTTAAGGTCTAAATGTGGTAGGAGTTAAAGCTGCTCTCTTTGTATTGCAGTTGGTCAGAATTGTTTGTGGGTCCTGTTAACAGCCAGTTTTTGGATTTCAGGAAATCAGAGATTGAGTACTACGCTATGCTTGCCAAGACCGGTGTCCATCATTACAGTGGGAACAACATCGAGCTGGGCACAGCATGTGGAAAATACTACAGAGTGTGCACACTGGCCATCATTGACCCAGGTAAATCACTCCTGCAGCATAGGGACCAAATGAGGTGTCTGTGGATCCTCCTTCCTCCTGTGAGTAGCAGCATTGAGCAAGGAATGAGCAGGAGTGATGACACACTTCACTGCCTTTTCCCATCAGGTTCATTAACACTTAAAATTTCCTCTGACCAAGATCCTGTTCTTTTTTGTGAGTCCTAGGTTCTTAGAACCTAGAAGGGCTGCTGCTTCTCTTGCACTTAGCTCTTTTCTGCTGAGCCCTGTGAGCATTTTATCCACTTGTCAGTGCCTAGGGAGGTTTCAGTGTCTGGGAAGCAGCTGTGTGGGTCCTGTTTCTAAACCCATCAGCTAGGACATGAGCTTGCACAACGTACTGTTTGCAACAGTCAACAGTTTGACTGTTCTTAATGTGAGACAAAGGATGGTGACTTGTCCTGCTTCCCAGGATAATAGAGAGAAAAATAACCAATAGGCAGGTGACTATTCATCAAGGGAATGAAAATTGTGTTCAATGCTATTTTAAAACTGTAAGTTTGTATGTGATTGCTATGGTATCGTAACAGTCTTTGTCCCAGAGAGCTGCTCAAATTCCTTATATAGAATGCTAAGTAGGTGACTTCCCATCCTTTTTGCAGAATGTTTTAAGAGAAGAATCAATCCCTCCCTTGTTCTTTTTATTGACTAGAATACATACACATAGGTATAATGATTTCTGTAATAACTTTAACCAACTGTTTCCCAAGTCACAATTTCTGGAATTTCCTAGTTCTTCAGAAAACTTTATTTTGCTTGCTTATATTGAAATAGTAGCTGTAAACTTGATTTTCAAAATGTGACTTTCAGGTTTGGTTTTGGGTGGGAGCTGCAAGTGAAATCCTAATGCTGTGTAGCTGACAATGCGAATATTCTCGCTGTCCTGATATTCCTGTGATCAGGGGAGGCTAGACATTCGCTATAGTAAAACTATGCATTGTGTCCTCCAGGACTAGATGGTTGTTTTAGTCCTGGCTTTGTAAATGCTGGTGACAGGTGCATAATTACGGGAAGATATTTGGATACTGTATTTGGCTTAGAAAAACACATTTACAAGTATTTTTATCAATTTTGTCAAAATTACTTGCTTTTTTCCTAAGCAGACTGTCTGTTGATTTTAGGTTGTTTTCTTTTTGTAGAATCACCGTGGTGATTTTATGGGTGGGGTTTTCTTATTTTTATTCTTAAAAACATCTTTCTCTGGGTCCTCTTGTAACAATACATTTTTGTTTTACAGGCGACTCTGACATCATTAGAAGCATGCCAGAACAAACCAGTGAGAAGTAAATACTGTAAAGGTGTTATTTCTACAATAAAATTGGATACAGATCTCTTTGAAGAAAAATTTGTATTATACCTTTGTTGGTTTTAGGGAACTATATAAATGAAGATTCATTACCACTGCTGTGCTTCCTGTTCTGTTAGAAATAACCTCCACATGGCAAAATTTGTCTTTCTTTCTGTAGGTGTGGATCTTCAGAGGTAAGTGAAGGAAGGCTTGATCATGGCAATTATGGTGCCAAATCCCAAGGGTCTAGGGCTTCCTTGGTGCTTGCTTTTGGAGTGCTAATGCAACAAAGCATGATGTGGGGGACAGTAGCAAATTTGGGATGTTGGTGGGGAACCCTAAAGATTTACTCAGATTAAAATAATTCACTGTTTTTACCAAGTGCATCAAATACTAATGTGCATTAATCCTTTTGTCTTTTCCTTCCAAAAGTACCTATCTGTAACAGGGCAAACAGGATATAGCTTCTAGATGTGTAACATACACTTTCAGTAAGATACCAGTTAAGTTCACAAAGCTGTTTTAAAATCATAAGCATTTTTTTAGTTCTCTGAAGATACTGGAGACAGATAAGCTGGTGTTCTCAAGTCACAATTGCTGAGAACATCAGTATCTTGAGAGATTAGTGCTTGTTTTGTGTGAGACCATGACTGCAAGATATTCCTTATTACTAGGTATTGTTAATTGAGGTGCCAGTGATTTTCTGACATGGTAAAAGTAAGCACCTATTGAAAATCAGAATGTACCTGTAACCTTGCAGAATTTCAAAGTATGCCAAAACACAGTGTACCTTTCAAATCTTGCTGTTGTGCGTCTATGCACACTCATCAGCTTGGCTGAGATCACTTAATCACTTAAGTTCTGCTGCAACTACTCCTGTTATAAAATGGATGGAGTTTTGTGTTTCCATTTGGAGATAGTCAAGATGCAAACTCCCAGGTGTGTCAGAGCAAAGGAGGAACTGCTGGTATATTTACCTATTAAACCACAAATCTGAATATGTTACTGTCAAGAGAAGGGAGGGAGACTTAAAAGACACTTCAGGTGGCCAGAATAGAAGCAATTTGCTGATTTTGTTTGTATTTTAATATTTACAGATAAGCAGCTAGCTGAACTGACCAAGTAATACTTTCAGAATTGCACTATTTGCATTCAGGAAAGTGAATACTGACCAAAGAACAGCAGGGAGAAGTTTGGTAGTCTGGACACGATAAGAAGTTGTTCTTGAAGCTTCAGGTTGTGATGCCTGATAATCCAGCAGACTTCCCACTTCAAGCATTTAATTCCATCACAGTTTAAACACAAATGTGTAAATTTATATTCTTACTTCCTACTGATTTGAGTACTATTGTTTAAAGAATCAAAGTCAAGCCTAATGGCTGTGAGTGCTGTCCCACTTGTTCTATGTTTGTCTGTACAAATAGAACTATATATACACACACAGACTGTGTGCTTGAAATACTGAGAGTGGAGGAGGGAAATACAGAAAAGCAAGCCAAATTAATTCATACTCTAAAAATACTTCAAAACATGGATGTTTCATTTCAAAAAATAACAGCATTTTATTATTTTGCATAGCTTATTTCAGTTCTGCTTAATTAGAACTTGTGCTAGTAACTAAATTGTTTATATAAAATTTTCAAAATTTCTTATCTGCAATCAATGCAAGACAACACATGGCATATAAATGCAAGGATCCAAAATACTCTTTTCAACTTCAGACACAAAGGTGTTATTTTACTTTGAACCAGTTTAAGAAAATAGCTCTGACAAGTTTGTATGTATAAATATACAGTGTAGCATACACTTAAAATTCTGATCAGAATTTTAGCCTGTTTTCCAAGTCTTCCATTCTCTTCGTCATCTCTTCCAGTAGATAAAAGTTAAGGAAAGATAGCTACTGATAGGATGCATTAATAGAAAGTCAGCTACCTGATTGCTATGGTCCCTAAACATTCTCGTTTGTCCTCTTTGACTGCCAGTAGTTTCTCATTCAATATTCCCCTGAAAATTCTTGTCCTGATTTGATCAGCTGAGTTGAGAAAGCTGTGTGAAACCCCACTCCTTAACAGGCATACCTTGACATGGAGTTCAGACTGCAGTTTATTAAAAAGGCTGCTTCTACAAATTGCTCTTCTCTATTTTAAAGGGAGGGTAAATATTTATCTAGTTCATGCTGTTTAAAAAATGTGTCACTTAATCATATGGAAAACTGCACATAACTAATTACAAAACAATTAGATTATAAAACAGTGGGGCTCTGAGACCTCAGTAAGAATGTCTGCTACTCATGATCTGTTGCTATCCACAGTTGTGATCGTGGTTTCTAGACAGATGTGGAATAGAGCACGACAAAATCCATAGGATCCAGGGTTGGTTCCATTTCTGGTAAGAAACTGTAGCAATGCAAAATAGTGCACAGCATCCTTTTCCTGATAAGCACTTCCAGTTGGCAGGACTGCTGTCTCCTGCAGGAAGAGGTTGGACCAGTACTGTTCACTTCAGCACCTCTCTCTGCCATGGAAAGGCTGCAGCCAGGGGCAGCTGAGAGGAAGAGGAGGCCCAGCATCAAGTGAGATCTGAAGGCACTGAGATTACTTAAGAAGGATAAATTTGCTGCACCCCGCTCCTTGCTTGTTTGACTAGGGTGTTGATTTCAACATTTTAAGGTCTTAGACAAGGGAAGATGAAGAACTGGGCATATAAATTGGGATCTTTGACACATTGCTGTTAATTTTTTAGGGCAGACAGGCAAATTGAATTGGTTCTCTTGAGTTTGGCCAGAACAGCCACATGTCCTGTGTCCCCTTTTGACAGCAGGATAATCTTTTGCTGGTAAGCCTGGACATTTGGTTTGGTAATTTCTCATCTGTCTGCTGCAGCAAGACACTGCAAACGAGCACCATGTAAACTGCATTTTCCACAACAGCTGTATTTCTTGAGTGTTCACAGAGGCAAAGCAGTAAAGGTGCACTCAACTAGTGATAGAAGTTAATGTAGCTGGACACAAAACAGTTGGACTGGTCCCTCTAAATTTGTATTTAAATGGAGTTACTTTTCTAGCCAGTTCTCCCTCCTCCACCCCCAGATCTCTGTATGAGGACTAGCCAGCAGTCTGCAGTTACCAATAGTGTATCACCTACCTGAGCTGCTCTTGAGATAAAGCAGAAAAATGAGGTTTCTAATAAAAGTAAACTGGATCATTCATACCATACAAAGTGGCTGCACAGCACTCTGAGGAAAGGCTTAGCACTGTTTTATCAAAATTTCTAGTCTTGGGCTCAGTGTTGACAGTTTTTTCATCACCTTGAGCCATTGGAGTAAAAATCACAGGATTGCCTGCTCAAATGGTAAAGCAAAAAAAAAGCACATGTTGCTAAGCTTCTAAACTGAGCAACTAAGTTCTTTGAGTAAACTCAGTTTGTCATAGCCCAGCTGCAGGAGATTGTGGTAAAGAGCTTCTGGAGGGGCAGGAGGTGGTCTCCTTTCTTGTCAGCATGCAGGTTGGAACACTGCATGTCATAAAACAGTTAAGAATGTAGGAAGTTACCTAGAAGTTTTTCTCCAAAGTTGTTTGGAGAAGTCCTGTCAGAGCAGTATGTTGATGAGCATTTGAAGTACCTAGCAATAACCTTACACGAATGCTTTTTCCTTATGAAATCTGCTTTGCATGTAGTAATTTAGCTAAGTGACTAGAACATAATTCCTTAAAGTGCCTGCCAAAGGATTCACTTGGGAAGGTGAGAGAGAGGCTGGCTGCTGCAGGGAAGGTCTGAACTGGTAGGCAATGTTCTGCATCAGGTTACCAGCCACCAAGGGCTCTGCCTCCCTCTGGACCGACTGGTCAGTCTGAAGCTGTTCCTGTTGGGGAAGCACGCAGTTGAGCTGTTGGTATCACTGCACTCTCCTGTGCAGAGAGTAAGTGCTTACTGCTCTTGCACACAGTTACACAACTGAAATAGAAGATGTGAGTCTTCTTAGTGTTTATTTGATCAGAAACATCTTTCATGAAGAAAACAGGAATTTGCTGCATAAATAGTACATGATGAGTTGTATTGCCAGTTTGCTGCTGTTGTTCCTGAGGTGTTACTGTTATAGGCAGTGTAAAGGCTGCTGCACTAGCAGCTCCCTTGAAGAAAACAGACTAACTGTGCAGCAGGAGCTAGTGATCTGCACTTCTCTAAGTTTTATCTGCATTTCTTTTAATGCAAGATTAACCAAATCTGAGTCCTCTGATTTCATCTAGAGTACAGTTTTTAATTACTGCATATGGTTCCTCACCAAGCAGTTCATCAGGGAAACATCTTCTGTACTCTGACACCTGTAGCCAGTAAATGCTATTTCAGTAGCATCTGAAGAAGTAACCTAAAGCAAAGCTTAGTCTTGAATTTGGCCAGTTGTTTCTTTGCTATTCCTGAAGGTGTTTACTATAAGGGGTTATTAAAATTCAAGATCCATATTAATATTTTCATCCCTTCTATGAAGGAGAAGCAGATAAAAAGTTAAAGGCCTTAGTTCTTGGAAATGAACTGTTATGTAGTTTAGATTTTCATTACAATAAACTGATTTTAGCTATGGAGGCAGTTTAGACCTGATGCAAACCCATTTGTTTTAATCTGCCTTTCTTATCTTACCTGTAAGAAACAGTTACTCAGAAAGGATATATCGCTGGGTGAGTTTTCTTACTTCACTAGTTGCATAGTTCTGAAATGTCACAAGGTTTTCACATTTGCACTGGTCGTTATCTTTTAAGGCTTTTGCTGAAAAACAGAAACACTTAAGCATAGGCTAAATGCTGAATAAATTGAATAGGATGGGGAGGAAATGACAAGGAATTATAAATGCAGAGCAGGTTGAATACAGCTCCCTGTTCTCAAAACAGGTCAACATCCAAAGGAACACCTTGAGGCAGATTCTGTTGGTACTGGAAAATAGTACACAGTGTGTAATCCTCTATGTTCAAAGAACAGTCTGGGTTATTCTAAACAAAGGTAACTTGATTACCTGTTGAGTGAATGTGACTGTCTTCAAAAAGATACTTGTGGTGAACTGCAAGATGTGGACAGTCAATGACATCTGTGATGGCTATTGTGGTTGATTCAGGTCCTGCAGGAAACCCCCCAGAAGTCTATAAATCACACCCACTAAATTGTAATTTTATTTTTTTTTCTCGCATGCACTGAGTTCTCCTTGATTAGTAAGTAAATCTCACTAATTGCAGGGAGGATCATTCAAGGAAAGGTTTAGGGATACAAAGATGTGAAGGAACCAAGCTGTTAGGCTGTATTTACTGTATACGTGATCTGGGTTGCAGAACTGAACGGGAATTGTGAAGGTTTCTGAGAAACTGAAGTGATTGAAAGCTGAACATGCTTCAAGTGTCAAGCACAGTGTTGAAAGACAAGCTTCCCCATGAAATAATTCCATTCAGATGACATAGGAAGCATGCAGCCATGCTTTTATTACAGTGAATCTCCATTTTTCGTATTGCAGAAAGTAGGGTGACTTGGAGGGGTGAGGAGGCAGGGACATGGGATGAACCATTTTAGCTGAATTATGAGAGTTCTCCACAGAAGGCAGCATGAAAAGGCAGCAGGAGAGGACACTTGAGTTCAACCAGCCAACCTGAAGGCTGTGGATCAGTCTTAGGAAGCCTCCCTGATGATGCATCCTGCTGGTGAGGTGACTCTTTCAAGGCTGGTAGATAGAAATTGCCAAAGGAAACGATATCACAAAAGGAGCAGTAAAAATGTTCACATTCCCTAGAATTTGAGATGTTTCTTGCCAGTAACTTGGTGGTTGTCTCTCATAACACATGGAGAATGCCTCATACCTGTGCAGTTTAGAAGAGGTCCAGTGTTGAAGGAAACTCCAGGACTTGCCCTTCATCTCAGACTATCAGAGGAACTCCTCCAAAACCAGAAGTGATTATTTAATAATAGTGAAGCAATCTGAAATGACAGCAATCTACTTTGTGTCCTACAGTGAAAATTCTTTCATGTTTCATTATCATCCATCATCCTTTGGGGTGAATTGAATAAGAATATTGCTTAGAGAAAGAAAAAGTTTCTTCCTGTCCTTCAGCTTTCTTCTTTATAATGGGAAACATTGATCAGGGAGTTGGAAGGTTTTAAGTGTGAAGGGTGCAGCAGAGTCTGTTTGATACACTACAGTTATAAGCAGAAATACACGTTTCTAATTCGTGAAGAACAGCCTTTAAAATATAAGGATTTATTTCAGAGTCCACACCCCGATCTCATTAGCCAAGAGACTGAGAGGAAACAGGAACCTGAGGTAGAGCCCCAGCCACTGTGCGCCCTGCCCTTTCCTGCCGCCAGAGGGCAGCGTGGAGGCAGCTGCGGTTCCCCAGGAATGGGCCCTTCAGGAAACGACCGCTTCACCTTGGACTGACTCCGGAGCCCTGCATGGCCCAGAGGAGCTAAGGAGCAGTGTTCAACAACTGCACGGCGTGACCGATGATGCCAGGGTGCACGGACATCTCGGACACACTCCCTCCTCTGGAACCCAGAGCTCCTTCCCTGAAAGTGAGTGCATGGGGGTAAAAGGTGACAGTGCAAGCTCGCCTGATAGGCAATGAAGATGCAGTAGGGAGGATGGAAAATGCTTCTGTGACATCCAGATTTGCTATAACTATTGGAATCCCTGCTGATTTAGTCAGTTTTGACAGATGCACAATAATTTGCAGCTGTGCTAAGTTGCACGGGGAAGGAGATGAGGCCCTCTTGAGTGGAGGTTGGAATTACCGAGCGTGAATATCAGGGAAGAACAGATGAGTGGTTGAATAAGAAGACCAGAGATCAGGCAGTAGAACCACAATATTTATATAGAAATATCTCAGTCTGCATGGCAACCAGCTGCTGGAAGGAACTCAGATTTTGGAGAAAAGGTCAGGGCAGAGAGGTGTGGGATGAGCTCACAAGGGAATGAAACAAATGAGAGGCAGAATCTAACTGAAGAATGATCAAGTGGGAACAAGGATGGTGAAGATCTCTGTTGTAGGAGAGATGGAGCAGGTAAGATGAATCTTGAGTGTTTGACCCTGCATAATGACTTGTTTTAGAAGTTGTTCGGGAGCTGCAAGCTAATGAGGGGGTTGTTTAGGAAGGGCAGAGGAACTGACCTGAAATGTTTGAGCTTTGAACTGGGCTGGTATGGACACATAATTAGCGACAGAAAAAAAACCAGATGCACTGTAGAGATGTGGCAGGAGATCTCCAGTTTGGAATAGGAATTGGGCATTTGAGAAACTCCTCTTCAGTCTTCAGAAACTAGTTGGGGCTCTAAGATTTCTGATCTCATTGCCTCTGAAGCTGAATAAAGACAAAAGTAGTGACAGAGGCTGCTCACCCTGAATCCCTTGGTGAAGTCAGTGCAATGAATAAATTTGTTGGGGAACAATGTTGAAGTTGGATGTTTGTTTTTAGTGTTGTGTTTTGTTTCAAAACAAATTTGTTAAAAGGAGCCTGTGAGAAGGTGTCAACAAAAGCAGTGTCTGGATATTTGCTGAACTGATAATGATCCACAATTTGGAAGGAGAACAGAATGTTAACCAGCTGGCTGCTGAGTACTGTCATCTGATCAGGGCTGGGGTCTTGTGATAAAAATAGTGTATGATCATGTAATTAAAAACTCCCATAATGCACATGCTCAGAACAGGGCTGAAGCTGCACTCATGTTGAGTGTGTATTATATATGACATTGCCGGAGCCTCGTTAGTGCTTCCAGTCAGATGAGAAATTAACATTAACCAAGGCAATGAATGGGAACATTCTGACTGAATTCCTCTTAATAAGAGCCAAGAGAAAAAAATCCCCTTCTTTTCTTTTGCTTTTACTACTAGTCATCAAAAATAATTAATAGTAATCAGCAGCTATTTTACAAGGCAGATGCTTTCTTGCAGAATAAAGGCCTAACCTCCAAAGAAACATTTGGATGGCTTCTACTTTAGGTGGAAATATGCAGTGCATCCACAACTGGGACTAGGGGTGAGAGGCTCTCTCAGTGGAGTCCATGAGGATAGGATCTCCTACTGTCCTCACAAGCTGGAGCCTCAGAAGACCTCAGCTAAGGACCAAAGCTGGAGTAAAGATAAAAGTCATTGCTATTGCAAAGGAGGAGAAAAATCTGCACTGTGTACAACAGAAGGAATAAAAAGAAGAACTTTCAGATGGCATCCAACAGGTTTGAAGGCAGAATTTCTGGTGGAGTGAGCTGATAAATAACAGGTAGTCCTGGAGTGTCCAGAAAAACAAGGCTGGGTCAGTCCTCGGTTCACAGGTGTGAGGCATTCATTGCCTGTTGTTGAGAGAGGAGGAGGACAGAAACTGAAGCACTGCCCAGTTACCAGAGGTGTAACAAGAAACTGCCACAAAGGGGCAGGATTTACTTATTTTTTTATATTGTAAATAATGTAGTTAAAAGGAAAAAAAAAATGGTGGTTGCTAACCACTGCTGTGCGTCCCTGAAGGATGCATTTCCATCACTGAGCTCTGGGGTTTGCTGCTCAGTGAGAGTTATTGCACTGGGGTTTGCTAATGAGTGAGAATTACTGTTTTGGCTGCCAGATAGTTTTGGCTTTGGCATCTCCAAAAGCTTTTAAGATGACATGCTGTCATTGGGGATTATCTGCCTAATAAGGTTAATTGAACTGACTTGGTTTTATGTTATCATGGTATTTAGTATTTCAGGAAGATGAAACTAGGACTTCTTAGGACTGAAGGACAAAGACTATGCAAGCTAAGAAACATCCTCAAAGTATTTTTTACAGATTCTTCCTTGACATCTGTACAGAGAAATGTCCTGCAGCTAATTTTATACAACAGTGTTAAAGAAAAACAAAAAGGGCAAAACCTGTTTGCATTTAATTCCAAGAAAAACAACCAGATAAAAGCTAGTGAAAATTAAATAATCTTGCAGAATTCTAGTCCTATGACTAACATGATTCCATGTGTTGTTTCTGAATTTTGCTTCAGGTACCTGTTTGAATGTACAAGAAATACTGAGTCTTGGGAACATGTGAGTGGGAGAGTCGTGCTGTCCTCTTTCTGGCTCTATAGCTTTCATCTCAGCTCAGATTCCCCTTGCAAAACTTCATCTGGGAATGTTTATATACAAGCTGTTTGTTCCAGAGTGAAGAAGTGTTCTTTCTGAAACAAACCTACATTTGTGGAGCAAAACTCAGAGCTTATACATAACAGAAATCCACTCTTTGTGGCTGTGAATGTATGTTCAATGAACTATTTTTAGTCTTCTATAAATACACAAAGCTCTTGGCAATTTATTTTGCTTTGGTTTAGGTTTTTGCTGCTGGTCTTAGGATTTTTTTTTCCTTGTTAAGGTATTAAAAATCCCTGATTATTTTCCCACATTCCTAATGAAATAGATCATGTTTATTTGGTGGAGTGGGGTTCATTGCATGACTGACTTAACTGTAGAAATAGAAGAGGCATAGAATTCTTCTAAGCATAGAATTGTACATCTTATGCAACCTTCATGAAAATAAAGGGAAGGTAATTAGTACTACATTTACCCAGTGATGGAGTAACAGTATTTATTCTTCATGTATTAAAGGGCAGAAAAATCCAAAAAGCGAAACACTTGTAAACATTCACTTCTATCTCAAGGAAAATGGAATTTTGTTACCTTCACAAATTTGGGCTCTTAGCTCTTCACTTATGTCTTCCAGAGCTGTGAAATCCTCAGCATAGAAGAGATGTTTATATGAGGGCTCAGAAGCAATTTCCAGTAGTTCTTCCTCAATTGCTTTTCCTATTCCAACGGCATAGATAATTATACCTGGATTCAAAAGAAATTTCACATACTTATCATTTCAGCAGTTCTAATTTTAAGCACTTGTTTGTCCATGAAAGGAAAATATGACAGAAAGGGAGAGCCCAAAATATTTATATTCTATGTAACTTCAAAATCAGTGAAGAGGCCTCATATGCTTTAATTACTGGGAGATTTGCAGAAACTTTCTTGTTAGTTGTAATTTGACATAAGGAAATTACACTTGCCTGGCCACTACTGATAGTAAATGGTCCCAGAAAGAGAATTACAAACAATCCAAGAGAATCAGTTCAGCCTCACAGTTGCACGGCAAGTCCCTGGTTTGTGTGTGTCTGTAGGGTATATGCAATGCAGCTCATAACTGGGTTTACAGGAAAGCCTGTTACATATTAGCAAATGAGGCAGAATCCTGAAAGATGGCAGTAATTTTTCAGAAAAATACCTAAATGTTTCACTGAAATCCTCAGAGCATGTTGAGACTTGATTCTTTCTCTCTAACTGGCACTAACAGCCTGGAAGGCCCACTTAGGAGGGTAGGAATGGGAAAACAAGACATTTATGGGGCTAGGAAAGAAAAAGCCTTACAACAAGGATTCTCAGGACAAGTATTTCCACAGCAGAGGTGCTAGGGAGAAAGTAAAAGTGAGGATGTGCAGTTTTTTTAACTCTGGAAGCAAGGAAGAAGGAAGTGGTTCAGAGCCCTCTCACAGATAAATTTTAGACAAGCAATAACTACAAAACAGAGAGATCTTCAATAATCTCTTTTTCAGCATTTACGTTTTTATGCTCATGAGCATGTGATCTGATACAACTTCTCTCTTTATATCACTTCTGGCTTAGAAAGTGTCCACAACGAGTACTGATTTTGTGATTCAGTACAGGAACAGGTATGAGCTTCACAGCTCTTACATGATTCAAGAGAAGAAGTTCCTTCTCTGGTTGGTTTCAGATAAAATTTGGGATGAGGAAGTTTGATATCTTTATTTAACATGAGGTGATAACTGCTGCATGCTCGCTGAATTGCAACTTTTAACCTTTTTGCTGCAGACTTATTGGTCTGATAATACCATAAAATTTGCATTTTCCAAGTTTTTAACTTTTAACGTAAGCATCTCCTTACTTTTCTTCATGAATTTGCCTACCATTGCACTTCAGCCAGGAAAGGAAAGTGTTCACCCAAAGCTGATTCAATTTAATGAATGCACCAGTCATGCTTAAGTTATTGCTATTTAAAGACTTGGGGATATCAGTGATAAAGTATTCAAGGTCCATTTCATATTGAGCATTACTCTATTGGTTATGCTGCAATTACACAGGGGATGGGATTGGCTTGTAGCATTGCAGAGTCAGTGTAAGCAGTCCAGAGCTGAGGTTTCATTCAGCAAGTAAGAAAGTTGGTTTGTACTTCTTCCCTTCTGCTGTAAATTCTCCATGTAGTTTCATCTCACTAGTAAGCCTGTAAATATTTGGGGTTTATAAAATTATTTTAAACCCACTTTATCTTTCATTCTAATGGCACTCTTGTTAGCACCTGCCCTTCTCATATCCTTGGTTGTTTTTCCCTTTTCACTTTACAGAGAGGTATTGATCCTGATCAGTGCTCTACTAATCATGTATCAAATTCTGATTAATATGTCAAATCAATAAAAAAAGCACAGAAAAAAAGATGTTCAAAATCTTTTAAAGTCTGGTTATTTTCTGTGTTGAGGCCCATCAGCCATGGTTCTTAAAGCAGTTTCTCATCAAATAAAATAAAAAAGGTTTTCAAACAAAAAAGGTATTGTTTATTTTCTTGACAAGTTTTGAAAATTTTCAGCTGACTCTGATAAACAGATGAAAACCTTCAGATTTGTGATACAGGTGTCCTAAAGGATGGATGTCTGCCCAAACATACTAGAAATTAAAAATCACAGTTTTCAGTCACGTTTCAGCTTATAGGGATGTAGAAACAGTAAGATAGATAGCATTACAGCTATACTCTTTCAAAAAGAGTAATCTTCCTTCCAGAACACCATTAACACTATAAAACTTCTTTAAAATAAAGAATATACCTTGTAAACAAAAATATAGCCAATTATTACCATAGTATTTCTCAGAAGAATAGATTTCTGTATTTTGAAGAGACAACTTAGGGTTTCTTTTATTGTTTTCCTAGAGTTTTTGATGAAGTTACCAGTGTTCCCAGATCTCTGTACCAAATGTCTGCCCTTAGTGGATACGTTCAGGGCACTCAGGGCAGGCGGGGTGGGTGGCACCACTGGCAGCAGGGGCCCTTGTAAACACAAAGATCTGATGTGCTGGACAGTGGTCACTGGACTGGCCAGACTGCTTTGGCAAACACTCTCTAGATTGGCACATCCAAACTGTTACTACACCTTATTTCTAACAATATTTGCTTTTTAGAATGAGACACCAAAAACATCTCCACTTACCACGCTGCTTTGCTCTGGTAGCCCACCTAGAGACTTCATCCTGGGCTCGTCCATCCGTAAACACAATGGAGATTCGAGGGACGTTTGCTGAAAATGGTCTTGCTCCTTCTGCCTCTGTGAAGCTTCTCTCAGACATTTGCCTCAGTGCAAGTCCTGTCATGGAACCTCGACCCATGTATTTCATTTGTGACACAGCTTTCTTCATGTCTTTGGCTGAGCTGAACTGCCTTAATGTAAACTCTGTACGAACCTCAGTGGAATACTGAAGCAAACCAACTCGAGCAGCTTTGGGTGAAATCTCAAGTGTATCCAAAATTCCTGAGACAAATTGTTTTACAATTTCAAAATTATCCTCTCCGAGACTTTTTGATCCATCAATCACAAACACCAGGTCAATTGGGCCTTCAGTGCATCCTGTGAAATGAGTAGCAGAGTGTACAGATCAAGAAAAAACTCCACGAGGCTGGGAAAGGGATCCAGATACCCTGGCAAAAACTCAGGGACCATCTAAAGTACCCTGTTCCTGGCTCATCCTACTGTGCCAATGTGTCTGAAGATGTTGTGTACAGTCTGTCTCAAAAGCTAAGAGTGGGCCTATGACTGAGATTTTAACAAAATTATAACCAGTGTGAATATTTACTGAGACATATTCTGCTTTGCAGGATACTACAACTCTTCAAAATGCAGCAACAATCAGCAAATGATAAGAATTACTCTTAAGGGGGGAGAACTGAAGAACATAACTAGCACACAGACAGAGTTGCCATAATTTTCTTCCAGAGATAACTGCTAACTTTGCATTTGTCAAATTTGTCAGCACTGAGAGACATGGAAGAGAATCATTGAAGCTGCATTTGTGTTGCAGAAGTTATAAAGTAGTTTTAAAACTAATTGTTGAGAGAATCAGAATTGGCTAGATAAGAGATTTTTTGCTTGTAAGTGGCTACCAATTTTGTAACTAGAAAACTTATGTATTGCTGCCATTAATCTTTTCTGGTTTACCCATTAGAACTAGGAGTTTGTCAGAAGACACACAAATTTGTAAAATTGGTATTTCCCATACTTTTTGGCAAATGTACATGCAAAAATCAAAGTAGATTGTAGGCACTGGGCATCAAGAATGAGGGTAGGGAGTTTAGAGATTGGAGAATGTCTTCCAAGCTGCATACTGCTTCTGTGGGCTGTTGTGGTATTGGGTTTTTTGATTCTGGACAGGAATTGCCTTCAGCTGGCAGAGATTAGTGTGCTCTGTGCAAAAGCTAGATGCAGAGGTGCTCAGCTCCTATTGGATCAATGTAGCTTCCAGGGAAAGTATGCCATACTAATGAATGGAAGATTTGCTTCTTAATCTGGACCAAATAAACTTTGACCTCCACTCATCTCTGATCTTTGTACATGCTGTAAGCACTAGACAAAAGAGAACTGTGCAGCAGAAATTACTCTGCAGAAATTACTGGAGATGCTTGTTACCAAGTCAATGTACAAATAAGGGATTTTCAGCTTTAAAGCCTGGACTTTTCTTCTTAGAAAATATCTATTTAAAAACTGTTCAAGAATTCCTTTCTGTAGTCATCTGAGAAAAAGACACCTCACATGTACTAAGGTGATGAAAATGCAATGAATGTATGTATCAGAACCACCTCCATATTACTGCATGAGTCAAGAAAGGGCAGCAGTTTATGGTCCATGCTGTACAGTAGGACTGAGAACAGCCAGAACTTGTTACTGTTCTTTTGTAATCACAGTCTCCTCAACTAAGGCATCCATTTTTGGCAGAATAAATGTTTTTACTGAGTTCCAGTAGAATTTCTCCTCCAAGTACTAAGAGATGATGAGATACATGCATGTCATGTTGGAAGACAGGCAAACACAATTAATGGTATTTTAAAATATAGTATTATAAAGATAAAAGACCCACAGTATATGAACATGATTAAAATGCACATTCCTTGATAATAAGATTCCCCTTTGGCTTTCTCCTGATGTTTCAAAAGAATTGTTATTGTACTCAACACTATACTAAAGCAACTTTTACAATTTGACAGATTTTTTTGCTTAGGAGAGCATTAAGTTAATTGAGACATTTTCTGCCAAACACAAATGCCCCGGGCTTTCAAATATTATATCATGTTTGAAAGGAGAGGTTGTGGCAGTGTTCAAAGCCAAGCTGGATTGCAGCTTGGAGACACCTGGTCTGATAGAAGGTGTCCTTGCCATCAGCAGGGAGATAGAAATAAGTGATCTTTAATAAGGTTCTTTCCAATCCAGACCATTCTATGATTCAATAATTTTTTTGAAGAGAGGTCAATTAATTTCAGAAATAAAAGAAACAAATGCCTTCTAAATAAAATATACTTACTTCTGCATGTTTTCTGATCCTCTTTCAGTACATATCCCTCCTGGCATTTGCAGATATAGGAATCGTCATTATTAACACAAGCATATTCACAACCATGGTCAACTGATTTACACACATCTTTACCTAGGAAAAATTGAAGTATTTATCTGTATTCTCTTTAACATTTTATAAATCCAAAGACTCCAAACATGATATCTGAAGAATATATGACAAAAAAGTGCAACATCTTTGCTCTTTTATGTAGCAATGCCAGAGAAGAGGGGCTGACAGACATAATAAGTTACTTACTTTGACATGTTTTCCCATCTTGTCGCAGGACAAAGCCCTCATGGCACTGACAGCTGTATGAGTTGTTATTATTAATGCACATATGTTCACAGCCATGGTCAATGGATTTACACAGGTCTTTATCTGAAAATTGTTAAGAGAATCCTCTTATTAGAAGATTTTTCAAATACAAAACTGTCATGAACAAGCTTTGAGTGAAATTGTCTGTTATTTCTTTTAAAACTGAAAAACATATTCCCCATAAAAGTTTCAGCTACTCACTCCTGCATGTTTTCCTGTCTTGCCTCAATATAAATCCCTTGTGACACTGACACATGTATGACTCGCCAGTTGGAACACAGATATGTTCACAACCATGGGTGACTGTTTTGCAGACATTTTTACCTTGGAATAATGAAAATTATATTTAGCACAGTTAGCTAAGTAAATAAATTTCACAAAATATAAAAATTTGGCTATGCTTTTCCATGAATGATCTCACTCACATGAAGTTGATTCTATAATAAAGACACAAATGACACACTACTGTTGTGTAGTGTGTCTCATTAACAGATCAGGAAGCGCAAAACAAGGATTAAATAACTTACTCCTGCAAGTTTTTCCATCTTCCCTCAGTATGAAGTCTTCATGACACTTGCAGACATAGGAATCATCAGTATTAACACAAATATGTTCGCAGCGGTGGTCGACTGAGTTGCAAACATCTTTATCTGAGAAAAGTGGATGGGAATTGTGAGGTGAGGCTTGTTAGGGAGAGATGGTTATCTTTTATTAACCAGCCCAAAGAGTTGGAAATCACAAACATACACATCTACACTCACACCCACAACACTTGAAAGCCTCAAATAAAAACATACTTTTATAGCTCAGGCTACTCACATCTACACGTCTTTCCATCTTCCTTCAGTATGAATTTTTCATGACACTGGCAGATGTAGGAGTCCTCAGTATTCACACAAACCTGTTCACAGCCATGGTCAACTGAGTTGCAAATGTCCTTGTCTGCAAACAGGAGAGTTGGGAGTCAGCACACATCAGCAGAGGCCGTCATTATTGTTTGTGTAATTCATCCAATTAAGTTCTTGTGCTGCTTACTTCTGCAGGTTTTCTCATCTTCTCTCAGTAGGAACCCATCATGGCATTTGCAGGTATATGAATCACCAGAATTAACACAAACATGTTCACAGCCATGGTTGACTGATTTGCAAAGATCTTTATCTGAAAACAGATGACAGCTTTTGCTGGTTAGCACATTTCTACACAAGCACAAGCTGCAGATAAAAAGTATGTTGATAAATATCAGACTACTTACTTCTGCAAGTTTTTCCATCTTCTCGTAGCAGGAATCCCTCCTGGCACTTACAAACAAATGAATCACCAGCACTAGCACACACATGTTCACAGCCATGGTTGATTGATTTGCAAATATCCTTGCCTGGGAATAGTTAGATAATATTTTTTATAAATACAAAGAATGGGGGGGGTTAATCCCATGAGCAAAAAAAAGATGGAAACTTGCAAACTGAAAGCAAATCTCTTGCTGGTTAAATGATTGACATCTTAGCTTAAATTATCTGTTCTTTATCATCTGACCAGAACTTCATGGTTTGGATGATCTCCAAATGAAAATAAACCATTTTAGGATTAATCTGACTAGATTAAGGAGGAGGAGGATTTTACATTAAGAGCACTAAGAGTGAAAGGAGGGAATAATTTCGTACAGCCATTTAGCACAAAATCATGCTGGTAAAAGCAAAACTAAGAAAAACACCACAGGACATGATTTATCCATAGTTCTTAACATCCTTATATCAGTGCCAAGAGTCTGCATAAACAAAACCTGAAAGAATAGGAACTACTTATGTAAGACGATAAACAAAATCTAACTGGCTTGCTGAAAACTGATGCGAGGACTTGTATGTCTGCAGTGTTAAACCAGTTGGTTAAAACCTCTTCCAAAAGGATAGATGGGGAGAAAGTGCAGAAGAAAGTGGAGCCATCTATCAGCATTCCCTTTTTCTTCTTCGTGCAACACAAAAGAAAATAACAGTTGCTAATGGAGAACTATCTTTACACAAAATGTGGTCTCCTGAGAACCAAGTTCAACTTGACTCTTGAGGTTTATATTTTTAGAAGAACTTAAACCTGAGCCAAATGTCATGGGACTCTCCTCCTACCAAAACAAAAATTCCAGAAACTACTACATAAGACAATATTCTAACTCAAAAATAATTATATTTAAGACATGGCAATCTAAACTAGATCCCATCATAGTTGTAAGTAAAAATTAGTGTCTGCTTATACTCAGCTGTGCAAAACTCAGAAACATTTGCTTATAAACAGAATAAAATACAAACCAGCAAGAGACATGGCTATTACTTCAGAAGGATGAATTTTACGTAGCTGAAAGCAAGTATGAGCCAGACTATTTGAGGATGCAGAGGGGAAATAATAATAGCAATTAAAACCATCAGTGATTGCACCATTTAAGATTATTTGACTAAACACTCCCCAAAAATGTAGTCTCACAATCTAAAAAGAATGCCAGAGTAGTTAAAAAGCTAGAAATTGAAATTGAAAACACTATAAGATTTGAAAAATAACTGTAAGAAAGCAACACTCACAGTACTTACTGAATGTGAATATATTAGGAATTTGAAAACACTGAAATAATAGGATAAAGGACAAGGGGGTGCATGGCCAACCAAATAAAGGGTAGTATGAGTACATTATTTAAATACTATTAGGACCAAAAAGCATTCTAACAATGTACTAATAATTAATAGACAGAAAGGTAGAACTGCCAATCTTAATGCAGAAATATGAAACATTTTAGGGTATTCAGATCTGAACCTATAAAATAGATTACCCATGACCTTGTTGAAGAGTTTCACACTGTGTGAAGTAGGCCACACAGCATCTACTGAACACACACACACATTTTTGAATCAGTAACTCCAGATAACTTGCAGCAGAGACTTGCAAAAGAGGTTTCTGAAGAATACCCTGGATGCTTAGTGTTAATTTTCAGTAACTTCTAGAACTCTGAGTAAGCTCCAAAACACTGAGCTGTGTCCATTCCCAGAGTATGCACACACACTGAAAAAAGTACTATGTTCCAGTGTTTAAAAAGATGTTCACTGTAAGCCTGCCAGCTTGATAATGATCTGAATCAAAATAATGCAACAGATAATGTGGAACTTGAGTCAGAGTAAAATCAAAGAAAGAGGACTAATATCAATCAACTTGGTGTTATGGAAAAACTAAATAAATGTCTTTTTTAATTGATGATGAGGCTGGCTCTTAAAGCTTATGCTGTTTATACAGTGGAGCATTCAAAAAGACAGCAGTCTTGGAATTATTTTGCTCAAGGAAAAAGACTACAGAATCAACATTATATGGCTTAACCCTGGCTAGAAAGGACTTCAGAACCAATTATAGATGGGTGACTATCAAGTAGCTTTCTTTCTAAGAATTTGCCTTGCTTCCCTTTTATATTACTTAATATTTTCATGGAGAGCCCAGAATAAAACATAAAATAATCACTAACAAAGTTTGTAGATTACTTCACTTCTGAGAGAATAGCAAATAAATATAAAGCAGCTGCTGACATAAGGTAAATGCTGATAAACATGATTTTTTTTTGCATAACAGCAAATCATATGTATTTTAAAATAGCCAGAATTAAGGATATACATTTAGAAACAAAGAATGCTGCACTTACAGGACATGGGACACCTGTAATACTGAAAATCTTAAATAACTTCTGATCATGGTAGATAACTAATTGAACACAAGCACAAGCAGAATATTTTAGTCAGAGACTAACACTATCTTAAAAAAAAAAATTAAACAAACGATAAATAATAAAAGAAGTGATAGATAGATTCAAATAATAATTAGATGGGTTATTATTCCTCTGTCCTGTACCCTGCTGTGTCTCCTGTTAGAAGACTTTCTTTCACTGTGGTGCTTCCACAAGGATGCTGAAAAACAGCAGAGGTTTTAGGGGACCAAGAAGAGATTTATACAAAGAAAACATAAAAGGCCTGAAGGAGTTTAATTTGCTTATAATTTACAAAAGAGCATGCTAAGAGGTTAGAGAAAAGTCATGAGCTGCCTGAATACAGAGAGAACACAGTGGAACTTCAGCCCAGTACAGTAAAATGCAGCAACATCCTATGCTCAAGATTAAAATTCAATATACTTAATTTGGAAATGAAGTTCACATTTTAAAAGCTACATTCAAACCTTAAAATTGGCTGATTTTTCTGAAATGTTGCTTTAGTTTAAACAATACTTAATTCATACCATTCTTATGATCTATAGAGAAAAATATTCCATTATGGCTACTATGAGCCAGTGAACAATATTCTAACAAGTCAAAAATTACATTTCTTCTCTTATTAATAAACTACTTACTTCGGCATGTTTTCCCATCTTGCCTTAGTACAAATCCATCATGGCATTGGCAAGTGTATGAATCATCATTATTAACACAAAGATGTTCACAGCCATGACTGACTGATTTGCAGATGTCTTTATCTAGGAATAATTTAGATTTTATTTACTACAGTTTGATGAATAAGAGTGTTTCCAAAACTTTAAAGACTAACAGTAGTAATCTTCTAGTAAATAAATAATTTATTCTCATTTTTGCAAGGCAAAACCTCATATAAGAAGGACTCCCTCTAAAGAATATGTTTCTTCTGTAGATGTCTGAATATAAAAAATATAGTAACATTAAAATAACTTACTTTTACATGTTTTATTATCATCCCTCAATACAAAACCCTCATAGCACTGGCAAAGGTATGAACTATCTGTATTCACACAAATATGCTCACAGCCATGGTCAACAGAATTGCAAACATCTTTATCTGTCAAAAAAATAAAATTACTGTACTTAAAATATATCTAAAAATGTGCAGATTTTAAAGAAAACCTACTAAAGAGAAGGACACTTACTTCTACATGTTCTTCCATCTTCCCTTAGTGCAAATCCCTCATAGCACTGGCAGATGTAGGACTCATCAGTATTAACACAAACATGTTCACAGCCATGGTGAACTGAACTGCAAATGTCTTTATCTGAGAAGAGTTGATATTTGGTTAAAGCACATCTACAGCAAATGTACCATGCAGGGGGAAGTAACAGCTTTAGTTAGGTCTACTGATACCACTGGAGTAAACAGGTTAAATTTTAGGCAGCAAACACTTTTAACTCTTGGTACCTGAACATTTTCAAGTATTTTCTGTTTCCAGTCTGTCAGCTGATCTATTAAAAGACACTATTTTTGTTCACAGAGTCTCCTACAAACATCTGGAAGGTCTAAATGTATGAATATATAAATGCTACTCCTATATTATACATATGAAGACTACTCCTTTATTACAACAGTAAATTGTTTTATTTGTTTGAATGGTTCTCAGATCTACATACCGTGAATAAAATTCTATGTGTAATTCTCAGAGTACTTACTTCTGCATGTTTTCCTATCTTCTCTCAGCAGAAAACCCTCATGACACTTGCAAACATAGGAGTCATCTTCATTAACACAAATATGCTCACAGCCATGACTGACTGATTTGCAGATGTCCTCTCCTGAATGATTAATATAAATGTAGGTTTTGAATGAAAACATGTTAGAGAATTGTAGCTATCAAAAGGAAGTTTGTTGCTTCTTTTCCAGTAAGAAGTAAAAAATGCCCCTTTCCTTCCCTGTCTGATGTACATGCAAAACTGTTCATAGATACCAGTCACTCACTTCTGCAGGTCTTGCCATCTTCTCTCAGCACGAATCCCTCATGACACTTGCAGATGTAGGAATTGTCAGCATTAACACAAACATGCTCACAGCCATGGTTGACTGATTTGCAGACATTTTTACCTAGGAATAATTTAATATATAAACAATTCTCTTAGTTAAGGGCAGTATATTCCAAGTTAACTTGCTTGCAGTGTATCATAGCTTTTTGAGACAGGCAGAATTTGTCTCTGTTTGCACAGAATAACAAAAGATGGTGATGTTGTGAAACACCAGCTAAGAATAAGGAGCTTTTCATTCATCATGGTAATATCTGGATGCCTTTAATTTTTTTTTTCTGTAAACATTTTTTAATAGCAGATGTTGATATTAGATATTTATGGATTGCAGGTACAAAATCCTGAATGCCTGTGAGTTTTTCCAAGACACATCCATGATTCTTCTTACTTACGCAATAAAAGTTGAGAAAAATTTGCTATTCGTTTTTTTCTTGGCATCTGCCACTCATCATAACTGTAATGTAGTCAAATTTGTAACACAATTATGATATTTCTGTTGCAATCATCCTTAGCCTAGGTTGGACAAAACAACTTTCCATTAATAATGTTACAAATTTCATGCTGGGTAAGACCTAATAAACATTATATATTTTTGCCTTGAAATTTTAGAAGAAAATCAAAGTTATCCCAGCTCTGGATAGTTTTGGATCCACAACTGTCCAATTTCAGGGCTACTTTTTAAATGGCATAGATGTTCAGGGTGTAATTCAGGTGCCTAAAAGTATGCATCCAGTATCATTTTAGATGCCCTAGCGTATCCAAGATATTGGCATACTGCTGGCAAATACGACACCAAAGGGGAAATATGACCTCTTGAAACCCTTGAACATTTAGGCAATCCAATCTTACCTTCAAGATTTCTTCTATGTGTGCAGTATTAGACTCTGAGTTGCTGAATAATAACTTACGTTTACATGTTTTCCCATCATTACGAAGCCTGTATCCTTCAAAACACTGACAAGTATAAGATCTGTCACCATTTACACACAAATGTTCACAGCCATGATCACTTAGAGCACAATGGTCAACTCCTGTAGGAGCAATCAAAATTATTTAAAAGTTTAACCAATAATGACTCAATTATTTTTCACCTCTAGTATTTGCATTCCATATAAGCAAGTAAATATAAATACATTGAACTGTTTAAACAATAATTCAGTTTCTCATCTGATTATAAAGCTTCAATAAAATGTAAAAAAGTCCTAGTGAGGCCCTAGAGGTCCTATTTTCATTTTTTGCTTTAAGCAGAGTTGAGAAATCATACTTTTCTATGCTTAACATAGCTAAACAGAGTCCATGTCTGGATTGGATTAAAGTGGATTAAAACGAAACAAAATACTTCAGCAATGATTTTATATAACGCACTGGCAAAGACATAAAAGCTACCTTGTGAACATTCTTTAAATAGTCTCTAAGTGGCCCTGAAGTGAAGGTGGCAGTCCCCAGAACTCACTTGTGGACCTGAGCCAGCTCCTGTGGCAGCAAGAAGAAAACCTCTCAGATGTCCGTGGGATTTGACTCGAACGATCAAGATTTTACAAAGAATTGCGAGTGACAAGTACTGTCAAATATGGTCCACTTTTCATCTCAAATTTCCCAAGTGTTTCTTCTCTGTCGTATAAAGACAGGGCTCCTGAGGCTTTGCAAGCAGGACTTGCTACTGTCTATTGGCTACAAACACTTTTGTAATGAGTTGTCAGAGTACAGATTTGGTTACCATTCAGGTATTCCCACATCTTTCTTAAGATCCTTGAACTGGTGCATATAATACTAGAATGTCCGAGATGTTTTCTCACTAGGGCTGATAAATCCTAATCCCTTCCATTCAATTTATCATTCAGGAAATTGCAAAGTGACAAAACTCTCTTCGTGGTAGCCTAAAAATGTTCATGAGGTTTTCAACATCTCATCTAGAGCTCAGGAATAGGACAAATCTCTCCTAAATACATATGAGGACAGGGTTATCACAGAATCATAGGATATCCTGGTTTCAAAGGGACTCACTAGGACCAATCAAAGTCCTACTACTGGCCTTGCACAGGACAATCCCAAAACTCACACCATCTGCCTGAGGCTGTTACCCAAATGCTTCTTGAACTCTGCTGCTGTTAGGTTTCCAAGTACAGCCTGGAGAAAAATAACTCAGGAATGAAAAATCATCTCTTGTTACTACAAAGGAAAAAGGATTTTCCATTTGCAAGTTGATCAAACTGCATTATTTGGCTATTTCTAAATTTTCAGTGGTACTACAGATAACTACCTAAAAATTGTTTATAGTAGACCCTATTGTTGTTACATGTACACTAAATATACTTCTGTGTTACTGTCTGCCCTTTCTAGAGAATTGCAGAAGCAGACAAACAAAGTCCGTCAAAGTATTGGATGAGGCTAAAAAGGCTAGTATGGAGGCAAATACAAGGATAAATACAAAGGCAAATTGCCTTTGCTGATTTGCCTCAATTCTATCTAGATAATTTTTGTGACAGAAGACTTGCAGTTTGACTTTTCTTAAGACTTTGTGCCTGAGAGCAAGAAAAAGGGTGAACTCTGCAGCTGCTCCAACACTCTACAAGCTTGAAAATAATGTACCTCCAAAATCTGGAAAAAGTGGACAGAACACTCTCAAAAAAGAGGTCCATAAAAAGTAAACTGGTAAAATGTACTCATATTCTTTTTCTGGCCCTTCTTTACCCTATTTTTCCAGTGAAGGTGGCAATTCAACTGTTTGTGAAATTGTATCAATTCTCAATGATCATTAGATTTATAAAGAGCAGAGAGCTTCCAGGACAACTTCTGCTCACTTATTAAGGGTTCCCATGCTAAAAGCTCAGTGTGGGGCTCTCAATTCTCCTCCTGCACCAGGTATGGTGAGGCAGTTTGCCCTGGGGACACTGCTGTTGAGATGACCTGTCAGACACATTTGTCATGTGACTGAAAAACTGTCCTAAACACCTGGGGATGAATAGGTCTCCCAAAACTTTTCTGAATACATGAGGACTAACAGTTATCTTGACAAGTATTCTCTCCTAAACACTGTTTTTCTGTTTCTGCTTTCAAATAATTATTAAAGTATTACTGAAATGCAGACTGTAAGAATAAATTGAAGGTGAGTCCTTTTCCCTGTATGAAAACAGAAACCTTTCCCAAGGGAGCTGAAATAAAGGATGTTCTTGCAAGACTCACGTGTGCAGGTTTTGAGGTCCTCATTGATGACAAATCCTTCAGAGCACTGACAGACGTAGGAGTCACCTGTATTTAGGCACAGTTGCTCGCAGCCATGATTGTTTTCAGCACAGTGGTCCACTCCTATTGGTTTGTGTTAATGATTGAAGAAATCACATTGATGTCTTAGATACATAAACTATGACACTCTATTAGTGCATGAATCCTTTGCAGAGCAAGGGAAAAAGATCAGTACAGCTTTTTACTTAGCAAGTATCCCCAACTACTTGGCTAAACTGAGTTAATTAACAACACCAAAGTGAAATTAATACAACCCCATTTGGCATATAGCAAACTTGGTGAAGTACAGATTTCCTTTGCCAAAAATCACAATGTGATTGAACTAACACAAAGGGGAGAGAAGGGAGAATCCTGAAGCCCAGTCTGGTCTCACCCACAGAACCATCCTTTCCTTTTTTCAGAATGCAGAACTCTCTCTTCTATTCACCATTAAATTTTCACAGCAAATATGAGTAATTTTTGAAATAGAAATTACTGCTTTCAGATTATTTAATAAAGATTAAATTCTTTTTTCAACAGGAAAAGAAATAACCAATTTAAAAATTTAACCTGCCAACAGGTTCAAGTAGTTAAAGCCTCGTGGGGTACAGACAGAAATTGCAAGTGTGAGAGTGTCTTAACATGTTCCATTTATTTGACTTTCCTACTCCTATTCCAAGTAAGATTAAATGGAATATGTCTTTTAAATCTTGCATGCAACTAGTTGTGTGGAAGACAAAAGGTGGGGGAAGGAAGAGAGGGGTGAAGTGGATTTAAAAAATACATTTCTTCACAGTGGACAGCAAAGCTGCAGGGTAAGACATGCACTTGCACACGTACTATGCAATTTGCTGACTCTGTGAGTATAGAAAAAGGACATTTTAGGAAAAAAGCTTTGAACTTAATCATAGTGTTTTACTGCTGGTTTGTTAATGGCTAGTTGTAGTTATATAGGCCCAAATCGCTTTAGCTTCACTTGATCAAAAGTAGTGGAGTTCCCTCAGACACAAACACAGTCTTGTATGTCTCCTTTGCAAATCATTTACAGATGTTAACAGACATGTACGCAGCAATTTGTTTACATTAAAAAAATCTGTACTTAATGTTAAATCACTTATTCTAAATATTTCTGTTTATTGGTTTATTTAACTAAGCAACGAGCTTGCAGTAATTGGTCCAGATTTACCATTATACACAGAGAGGCAACGTAGGCTTGAACAAATGAAGCTGAGGTGTCAGTTTTTACTAGCTAAAGCAAGTTCCAGCTGGAACCTCCTCCTTTTTCCAAGAGTTCACATCATCATGAAAAGGCTTGTGTAACTTCTCAGAGCACACAAAAAAATGTGGAAACAAAAAAAAAAAAAAAAAAGAAAAAAAGAAAATACCCATATTGTCTGTGAAAAATTACATCTGTTTGGCTCCATCTTTTCAATACAAACACCCACACCAACATGATTTTTTAACGTTTAAATATTTGGGGCTCTCATGCAGATTTTTGTAACACACTCTTTCAAAGATAGCAGTAATCACAAAGGTGATCATTACCAGGCTTTGGAAATCATTATAACTGTACATTTTGTAATCATATGTGCTTTATTAAACGTGTAAAAAAAAAAAACGCAAGCAGGGGAAAGGACTGGGGAGGGCTCACTGTTTTTACAAACAAGGAATTTCTTAGGATATATTAATTTTTAGAAACTCAACTTGAGATAGTCTAAAACTGTAATTGTCAAAAAGTTGCAACTTAACCGTGTTACCTTAAATATGGCTTTATCACAGTTTATTTAAAAATGATTATTCCCTGTCCTACCAAGATTTTAAAAATTTCAGTGCCTGAGTATTCCTTTGGAAAAGTATGTCATAAGTACATAAGGGAAAAATGCTGCCAATATTTTAGGTGATATGCAAAATGTTTCTCTGCAATAAAACTACCTTCTATAACTGGGTGATGCCAAGTGGGCAGTGCTGTTGGTTTCTCCAGGGCAACACCAATCCTTCATTTAGCAACATTCTTCTGAAAAAGGACACTTCATTGAAGGGATCTCTGAAGGTGTAACATACAGAAGAGATGGGTCTCTTCATACCCCCACATATCAGCATGCAGCTGTATGAGGTGTGCAGGTGACACAGCCCATAGCAATGACATCGATGTTCAGCAGCAAGCCCTGCCTTCGTGTTAGACAGTGCCTTTGTGTGAAATGGCTGAACACATTCGCCCAGTTACTTGGATTGGAGAAAATGATGCTTTAGTTCTATATTGGATCAGGGATCTCACTAGAGCATTACTTCACTAGGCCTGGCTTGTGGTGGACTTTGCAGTAACATAGGTTTGCATGACTCAGAAATATCTCAAAAGGGACCCAGGAGTGTTTTCTCACTCTGTTCACACCTCCCCCTTGCAGCACACTAGTCACTGCAGTTCCTGAGACACTCATTGCTGCACGTATTGCCATGGCGTTGTTGGGTGTATCTGGGATGACATTTGCACACAAACGACTCCTCCATGTTAACACTTTCATGTTCACAGTCATGCTGACCTAAAGCACAGAAGTTTACCTCTGTGGAGAGAAAAACTGAAGCCAGCCATAAGGGTTTCTGAAGTAAAATGGCTCAGAAAAACCTCACTTTTCTTAAACAATACTGGATTCTGGGCTTTGGATTCCTACTAAAGCTGACAGTGAGATGAAGATCTGAGAGCAGACTGCAAAAAACTCAGCTATATAAGGCTTCACTTTGACCTCCACAGATCTCCTGTAGTCATCAGAAGTCACACGTGGTGGTGAAGGAGGAATGCCTGGTGCTTGTCATCACTCATCTACAGTCCCTGATTTCTGAAAAGGGCATATATACAAACACTCTGCTTTACTTTACAAGCTTAGCTAACATGACCCTTGTTGCAACAAGATTTGGAACAGGAGCCTAATCCTGGAAACATCACCAGATTTGCAGCCAAATCCAAAGCTCCATAAGGAAAAATACCCCAAATACAGATTACAATTTGCCTTTAATTTGCAATTGCATCCTTGGCAATAAATATTTTACACAATGCTATTCTTTTGCTGACCATGGCTATTGAATCTACAAAACCTGAATGTATTAAAACACCATATGGATAATAAAAAGCAGAAAGCATGGATTACTGCAAAAGCAGCACTGCACAGACAAAAATGCTTTGTGAGAACATATCTTTAAGACTGAACAAAAATACAGTTTCAAAACCAGATACATTTTATGAGTGTCTAGAAGTAGAATTAGATTGCTCCAAACAAGTTTATTATTCACAAAAATATCATTAGTATGATTTTCTCCCCCCAACTGTGTAATGAGATCAGCTATTTCATTTTGCTGAATATATTCTCCCTAACACATTACAGTAAAAATCTGCTGTAACACTAAGTCTTTCTAAAGCAAATAGCATGTGTGACTGGTTTATAACACTGACATTGCTCATGCTGTTTTTAAAATTTCTTTAGGAAACTGTGAAGTTCCGTGTCTGACTCTAAGTTGATTTTGATAGCTGTATTGTCTGTTCAATACATTTCCAAGCTGATGAAATGTATCTGTCCTTGGCTAAACCAACTGGGTAAAACAAGGTGATTTATTTTTAATTTCAAAGGTTCTTGTGTCTTTGCATTCCAAGGCCAGAAAGTTTCAAATAAGTAATGAACTTACTTTAAGTAATTTTGGTTCCTACATTAATCCTCAGGTTTTCATAAAAGTCTTCAAAAATGTCTAATATAAAAAGTAATCTACAAAACAGTGAAACATATATTTTCCTAGCATGAGTCATTCAGTTAAAAATCAAGTTTATAAAGAAACATTCGTTTCAACCTTAATTACAGAGAAAACTTCAATCCTTTCAGAAGAGAAACAATTCACTGCAGGTTCAAGAAACAAAAGCAGATGAACTTTATTATGTCCAAAGGATTACTCACTTTTGCATGTTTTCTTATCTGGATTAAGCCTAAACCCTTCTTGGCATCGACAAAAATAGGATTCATCTGTATTAACACATTCCTGTTCACAACCATGGTCCCAAAGAGAACAATAGTCTGGTTCTAAACAACAAAAACAATTTTGTCAGTGAGCAATATAATTTCTCAGAAATAAACTAAGTAAAAATTAGTTGTTTTCTTTTGCCTTTTTTTTTCCTTTAGGCATCTTTTTGGTGTTTTACTATATTGTTTCAAACCATGAAAATAATACATTTCTTTTTTTTTCAAATATCTGCTATACTAAAACATATATACACCTGACATACACTACAAAGAATTTTTAGAGAGCAGAAATAGTTCATGCAGTAGACAAGTTCAAATCTTAACTATTTCTTAACATTTTGCAGATAAGCCTTATACATTGCCTCATCAAAATTGCCTCTATTCACTCAGAGCATGTAAGACATGATGTGTAATAAACACACAAACATGCTTTCAAGTACTGTTCATTAGATCACAGCAGGACAAACAGGTCATCAGGAGTGTGGATGTTTTTAACAGCTCTGAGTGCTTGCTTCATAATTCTTCCACTTGGAATGCTCATGGAAGAGAAGGTGAGCAGTCTATAAACAGCTACCACTTGTGGATAAAGTACCTTAGAAAGGAAAGTAATCGTGCACTGAGCACTGAGATATTTCCCATATAGACTTTATCATTATTGATGAAGTCAACAAACCTGACATTCATTTAGATGCAGTCTGCCCATCACTTAGTTTCATGTCAGTGTAGTTAACTTGTATTAGTGAAAAACGTTCCTAACCCCTCAGCACTGCTAAAAGTAGATAAAGAAGTCACAAATTATATAAATCACACTTCAAAAAATATCCAGGCACTTTTGAACGCTTCATTATAAAATCTGAAAACTCAGGGAGTTTTATTATTCCCAGAAGTTAATTAATTATTATTCCCAGGGTGATCTGCTTTCAGAGGCATGAACAGCTCTTTCTTTGGATTTGTGGTAGGTTAATGGAATTGAGTCTTAAATATCATGAATGCCCTTTGTGATAATAAACCATGTATATTTTCAAAATAAACAAAGTGGAAGGGGACTTTCTAAGAAAATTTGGAAGGACTATGTTATAATTTATGAACACCACTCTGTATATTAATTAACACTGATAACATTAATTAACATTTCCTTTACCAAAGTTTTTTTGACAGCATATGCACATACATATATACATAATATGGAGATTTCTGTTTATGAAAATGAAAATTTTCTCATTTTGTTTGAAAGGGCATTGAAGAGACAACCCATTGAGCCACATGTGTGCTCAACAGAGGAATACAGCTGTATGCCTGTATGCCTCTTGGAGCTACTCACTGCTGTGGTGCATTTCACTGCTCAAGTCCTTGCTCACTCAGGTATGCAGGAGAGACTTTTCCTGGATAACTGATTCTGAAGATGACCATAAGGGTTGAAAAACATGTATTATCTTTGTTGAAACCTTGAGGCTATTCTGTTTGGGACACTAAAAACACACTTCACAGGGCTTCATTAACACAGCCCAGATTAAGGATGTTAACAGAGCCTTGCCCAGCTACAAATTATGTGAATGTAGAACTCACAGGCCTTTCATAAAGAGCAAAAGAACAACAGTTAAGGCTCAGCAGCACCCAGTATAAGCAGAAGCTGCCATCTGTCCTCTTGAGGGGAGCAGCAAGAGTGGCAGGAGTCTCCTTAATAGTAGCTAGAATGTCTTTCACCTGCCTCACTGATAAATCAAATTTGCTGCTATAGAGCGTTCTGATGGTGTTGGCAAGGTTGCCTTCATTAGCACTGCTCCTTGATTTTCATTCTAAGACCTTTGGAATAGTTCCCAGAGAAAATATTTGTTAGATATGCATGACCATAATGACAAGACTTATATTTCTAAGCATTTCTTTGTAGCCATGAGCATAAAGGCTTACTTTCTATTTTTGAAAGGAAAGTCAGGGTTCTGAGACAATCACAAGATCTCAGGAGTGGGTGCCTCAGGCCTGCTTGCTGATGCAGAGAACTGCTCTGGCATGAGTAAGTGTCTTGACTAGCTGGCCATCATCCCTGAGACTCAGTACATAAGGCAAATATGTAGAAATTTATGTTAAAAGTTTTAAAGTCCCAAACATTTTAAATCCAGTGATCTGTAGTTTATTTGTTCACATTGTTTATGCAGACTCAAACACAGTGTGATTCATACCATATGGAAACCAGGGGACACTTCTGCTCTGAAGAGCTCTCATGCTGTCTTGACTTTTGCAGCATTAATTCTTTCACTCATGCTTTAATTTATCAGCAAGGCTCAGAGGGTATCAAGTGTAAGGAATAGTGGCTTAGTAAGTCTTATTTGTGCTTATTTATGCACAATATACTGTCTCAAGCAACAGATAGTGGATAGAGACAGGTCAAGCCTGAAATACTACTTTCCCAGACTATTCCCTCAGATGTCAACATTCTGTGAATCATCAATTTAAACATGTTAAAATAATGCATACAGTTCGGCCATAAACTAAAAATCATTCAAGGTATACGAAATGTGTATGCCGTTTTAAGGACTTTCTTCAGTTCAAACTGGAGGAGAAAACACTGCTTAAAATACACATTATTAAAGAAATTTTTTTAAAAAAATTTGTGCTTGGGCAGTGGAAAGCACACTAAAATGAAATTTCAAACATATATCAATGCGAAAGTATATGTGAAAGTAAAATTAGCCAGTCCTTAGCTGACAGATACTTGACAAATGTGGATGTTAATACAATCTACAAATGATGTTAATCACTACAAGTACTCTGTCCCTTGGGAAGCAGAAATTTCATCTCCCCTGACTCTGACCATCTAAAAATTATGTGTCCAGTCTGGCAAGTCATCCAGACCCCTGTATATCCAAGGAAAATACAGGCACTTCCTTAAATTTGTGCCAGGACTGGGAGCAACCACCTTTGAGAAGTGTACAAGTGTACCTTGATGGTAAGGACACATGTACAGCCTGGATTACATTTTCTTCCTAAAATTAAATGGAATTAAATTTAAGTGGAATAGATATCAAGTATAATACACAATATAGATACAGTCTATAGGCAAACCAAGTCTCTCAACAGAAGAACTGAAATGTCCCTCAAGCTGAGAAAACACAGAAATGTAGTGCTATATTGATGCATTTTTTACAGAAATAATGTTTGAACATATTACTCAATGATATGAGCTACATTCACCACTGACAGTAGCAATTATTTAAAACTAATGGAGCTTGCCTGCCTACAGGAACAATAGTAATATTTCTTTATCAAAGCCCACATTCGTGAAGAAAGGTAACTAGGAAGGTACAATAAGGTTTTCCCTTGACATTTCATGGAAGGGAGTGGGAGCTATGACATTAAACACTGTGGAGGTTTCAGCTTGTTTTCCCAGTTATGGGAGGCCTTGACATGAATATTTTCTGGTCTTTCAGATTCCCGCCACTGCATGTCCATTCCTAACTCCAGTAATTTTTGATCTCCTTAGCCTGGTATCAAATTTAACAAACAACAAACAAGCAAACCATGAAGCTATTATAAGCTGGTAGTAACATGGAAGCCTGGTAAAAGATACTGATACTGCCAGAACTTTGTCACACTATCAGAGAACTCACTCTGGAGAAAAATCCACAGAAAACCAGACTGTAATGTTTCTTCTGATTAGGAAACTACCCATTACTTTAGATCATCTAACAAAGCAAATCGATCATAAATTGTCTTGCACAGACTTGTTTGTTTATCCAGCTAGGGAAATTATATTCTAACCGAAAAAAAAAAAAAATCCAAGACAAAGCTCCTTTTTGCTGTTAAAAAGGAGCTCGGCTTCATGCTAAAAGCTTCCTGTTCACAGGAGGAACCTTCACCCTTAAGCCCTCTCCTCAAAACAACCTGCTTTGCTTTCAAGACCTTTGGCTTCCAGGGCACTCCTAAATTTTCTATACCTGATGCATTAGTCAGCATTCCCAGGACCAGTGGGGGGATTACTCCTGACAGCTGGAAGACAGAAGAAGTACAAACTGTTCATAGTTAAACTTTATCACAACTTACTTCCACAAGTTCTCTTGTCTGGATTTAAAATGAACCCTGGGTGGCATGTACAGTAATAGGAGTCCTCAGTGTTAACACACTTGTGTTGACAACCATGGTTATCCAAAGCACAGTAGTCTACAACTGAAAAAGAACAAGACCATCATGTGCAATTAGGGGAAAAAAAATCAGAACAATTATGCATAGATATTATGGTTCCAGTGATACACAGTAACTATAAAAAAAGGAAAAGCTGATGTAATTTCTGTCCTGAAAAGCCTGTCTGCAAAAAGTAGTGCACTTACAACATCAGTTGGTAAATAAGTTTTTAAATGAGTCCTGAATCATTTCTCAACTTTGAGCATTTATCAGTTTTCAGATTGTCAGGAGCCTTCTTAACATGTTTTCTCAGATATGGAAACCATGCCTCGGTGAGTAACTCCATCCAGATGTTCACACTGTAGGCCAGGGAAGCAAAGTTTGTTTGATTTAGTTCTGTCTTCTGTCTCTCAAGTCCCAGTTCTGGAATTGCTCTACTTTTCCGTAGTTCCCTCCCAGCTGCATTAATTCTCAAGAGCTGTTCCTGTAGCCTGAGTATATAGGAAAATCTCAGCATTTTCTTCTACACTGAAGACTGTCACAGTACATTCATTTCCTCTAATGTGCTCCAGATTTGTTCTGTACAAAGCAGCTACAACTGCAAAGCCTGAGAGCTTCAGGCTGATATTCACCATGGATATTTTGATTATATAATGCCTTTTGCAAGAAAGAAAAAATCATAGGCAGTCCAGTCACTTATTTCATAAGTCTGGTCATTTATTATACAAATCCATATTTAAAAGTTAGATTGCCAAAGGGTAATAAATACTTCAGAGTTTACTCTGTCAAGCCGACTCAAAGTTGCTAAAGAAATTAATGGATTTTTTAAATTTCTTTGAAGGTTAGCTTCATCTTCACAATAAAAGTCTTAGAAGAAATGAAAGATAAGTCACAAAGCTGGTGCTCTGACTGCAAAGAGCTGCCAGGCCTGCATTAGGAAAATATACCTGATTCTTTCTGCAGAAGACAGTAATGTGCTTAGCTTCATACCAAGACAGGTTCCTCTTTGCCAACTGAGTAATTTTTTTTTCACTACTTTATACTGCTGAGCCTTGCAAATTTCTTTAAGAGGCAGTAATTTGTTTTAATGAAATCAATTCTTTCTTCAATTGCCCTACCTATGTAAATCATTCACATTCAGGTGCGTTACTATATTTAGTCAAGATCATCTAGTCAGAAAAGCAGATAATCTATTCAGTTACTTTGAAAGAGTTTCTTTTAACCCTTCAGAATATTTGTGTTGAATCAAGTCAAATTAAACTACTTGCTGTCTACCATGTGATACCATTTTCCTGGTAGGAATGTTCCTGTTTCCAGACTGAATTGATTCATATTAAAGCCTTTTTACTGAATACATGTTTCAAGGATACAATGTGTCATACAGTTAGCTTTCCTCTTATATTAATTCTAACCACATGCACATTTTCAAGTGTTTAAAAGACACATTAAGAAAAAGGTAGGTCAAACAATATATGTTATTTAGCATCATGCCTAGGAAATAGCCCATATGGATGTCTCTGTAAAGTAACCTCCTCCTTGGCATTTAAACCTTAACAAAATTAATTTCTACTGCAATACCTACGAACTGCCCAACTAAGGATTACAACAGTGAGAACAGAATATTCAGTTGGAAGAGACACACAATGACCATTTAGTCCAACTGCCTGACCAGTTCAGAGTTGGCTTTGTCCAAATGCCTCTCACACACTGACAGGCTTGGATCATCCCCCTCCTGTAGGGAGCCTGTTCCAGTGTTTGACCATCCTCTTGGTAAAGAAATGCTTCCTAATGTCCAGTCTAAACCTCCCCTGACACAGCTTTGAACTATTCCCACATGTCCTATCCTTGGGGGAAGAGCATATTTCTATGCTGAGTCATGAGAATGTGAAAACTTGAGATTTCACTATTTTGAATTTTATCTCATGTCTGTTCCAATAAGTCCTTTTTAGTGAGCAAACTATTAATTCAGTTATCATCTCTGAATATTTGCTTCACCTTGTTTTTCTCACTTGGTATTAGTAAGTGATGAGAACCATCTTTTACTTGCACTTAACTTTTACTAACCTTTTACTGGTTACTTCCTAACCCAGTTCTGCCCTCTGGGTGCTTACATTGCCCTCTCGGAACCATGGACTGCACCTGTTGCCTTTCTCATAAGGGGTTGTTTTAGCCCTATGATGTTTATAGAGGTTATTCAGGCTTGGGAGGATGAAGGAAGTTAAGGAGAAAGGTAGGAGAAAAAGGTGTAAAGTAAGTAAAGGCATATGGAAGATGAAAAAGAATGTCAGGGAAGAACAGAGCAAACTCATGGAAGACTCATAAGAAACTAAGAAGCAGCCAAAAAAATCCAGCAGTGTCAGGACTGTAGAGAGGTGCCAGCAGTCAAAACACTGCCAGGAAAAGAGGATCCAAGCCCAGCAGCTGCAGTAAGATGGAGACAGTCTAGCACTAGTGCAAGAAAAGAGAGGACAGCACGTCCAGCAACACCAACGTGGAGAGACTGAGGGTCCAGTAGCATGATGGAGAAAGGGTAGCTCATTACCACCAAACTTCAACTGACAGGACTTTGTCCACATGAAAAACAGTTCAAAAAAGGCGAAGTGATAGTGCCCTGCCAGCCAGACTTACTGAGCAGACAGTTTCAAGTATTGTTTAGCCTACAAATTGGTTCATAAACTGTGCATTGTGAACACTCAGAGCACTTGGTTTTTCAGTGGTCAGCTTGAATGGATACACTGTGAGCTCTGGCTGTGAGATTTCATATAATTATTGCCATTCAGGTAACTGGCTGGCACATGCCAATAAAGCAATTAGTATCACCACTGAGCCTTAAATTAGCCCATCAGAAAAATTTAATAAATATGCCCATGAAATGAAGTTTCAGCACTTTCTCATTTGCTTTTGCTGGAGTTAAAACTCTAGAAATCTTAGATATCTTAGATGGAAACCTTTGACTCTTTCCAAGAATATCACAATGCATATTTCCTACTGAAATTCTCCTTTCATTCTCTGGAATGGGAGGAGTGACTAACCTTAATGAAGTCACTGCTTTTTGCAAAATTGTTATAGTTCTCAGTAATCTCTAGTATATGTGTACACCAAGATCTTTCTTCTGATCCTGCTCATTTGATAATAAATACTTCACAGAGAGAAAGGGTTAACTAGCTTTGGAGTAATGAAAACCAAGAGTTATCACTATTGATAACTACACATAGTTATCAATACTACACATAGTCTCCCTTAAAAAAATTCCAGCAAGGATGATTATTCATTAGTGATCACATCTGCAGAAGCTGTACATTCTTAACATGTTCCTCATAAATCTCAAATTGCTCATACCTGAAAAGTCAAATTCTGGTGGCTGACAATAGGATTTGCAGACAAATTAGCATCAAATTCATAAATTACCCAGAGAAGCTTTTCCCCTTCAAGAAATGCAGAGAAACTAAGTTCTGCATAGATCAAACATAATTAATATACATTGAACCATTCTTGTACATCAGAAAGAAATTTAAAAGTTAAGTGGCCAAATATGCAACTGTAAAAGAAGACCAAAAAAAAAATAGAAATGTTAATAATGTCCTGTAAAATCCCAATTACTACTGCTAATTATTGCAGTGGTATGAATAGCATGTGTTCATGTTTTGTTGCTAAAAGGTACAAATGAATAGAAATCAAGTGGGGAAGAAAAACTGCTATAAAATGCAAGATAGTGAACCCATGCATGCTGTATTTTGAAAATAATTGGAGAATATGAAATCTTTAAATGTCAACAATAGTGCTTATAATAAATGTGTATCTCTTCAAGCCAAAGAGAGTCAATGAGGAAGTAGAAAAAAAAATGACAAATATGTATCACACCTCCAAACAGCACTGCCCCCAGCATTACAGAGAAGTTATTAACAAGCAAAAAACCCAAATACCAATGCAAAAAATTTAATGAGTAGCACAGAAATATTTTGAAGCTCTAAATAACAAAAATAGACTTTGTACTTACTACAAAGGATAATATTAGACCTGACATACTAAAAATTTCACCAGAATGATGCTCTGGTAGCTACCTTCCTGGTAAGAATATCTTGGGCTGTCAAGGAACTTCAATTTAATAGAAAATGGTAACAACATCTCATGACACTAAGCTTGATTTTTTTGGATTAGAATATATGGTAGGAAAGAATTGGAGATGAAAGACAGAAGTCACAGATTTTCTGTCTCAGGATATAGTCAAATAAATAGCAGAGAAGTATATCCTTTATCCTAATAGAAGTAAAGGTCAAGAGAGTCAGCCAAGGTTACTAGATGAACGCTACATGTTAAAATAATAAAAACTTGCCTAAATACCCAGCATTATCTGCATTTTCAAAACAATTTGGCTTCAAAAAGCAGGTTCTTAAAATGGTATATGAGTGGCCAAATTATGCTGGAGATAGATTATGCTGAGACTTTAAATATTCCTATACTGAAATCAAGACGCTACAAATAAAGGAAACATTTCTGAAGAGTAAGCACAGAGTGAATGCTCTTCAAAACCTCATGTTATCCTAGGCCTAAAAAACCTCAAAACCTTGTTTGCATGTCCTGTGTGAAGCTACATGCAGAAAGTACCATAAATTTTCACCTATTTTGCATGTCAAAACAGGGTTATCCTACAAGCCAATAGCTCTTTGAAGGTAATAAGAGTAAGATATGTTAGAGCTGTCTTAAAATGACAAGAAAGAGTAGGGTGTAGGAGAAAAGCATTGTGGCAGCCTGTGGCAGATATGAAGCCAAAGATTCACTTGGATTCATTTCCATGGGACTTCAATTTGTGTTTGAAATTAAGCATGCATCTAAGTGCTTGCCTGAAGAGAATACCTAACAAATAATGTAATTTTTTCATACAGATCTCACTAGGCCTTTTTGCAGTGGAAACCAGAAGAATATTTTCTCAAAATGGAGCACAGGACGAAAAGTTTTCAAGAATAGGTAGAAAGGCTTGTAAAAGAGATTATACTAGAAGTATTTACTATGTATAAACAAGGAAGAAGAGTGAGGTACTTACAGGGTAATAGGGAGGGAAGTATGTTTTGTGCTAAAAAATTATTGTACCGTATTTCCACACTCTCTCTTTTGAGCTGTAATTCTTAGAGCTGATACTTACTTCTGCATTGCCCGCAGTGAAAATTAAAGGAACGTAGTGGATGGGTTCCTAAATTGTCTAAACTTCCCTTAAAGTCATCTTTCCAAAAAGGGGTTGAAATCTTTCCTCACATCACCATAAAATCAAGTGAAAAAACATCAAGAAATTGTCCTCTTTCAAATTTTTCTGTGCATAACTTCTGTCTGAAAAGAAGCTACTGTATTTGTCCACCTTTGTTTTTTTAATGGCCACATATGTCATGCCAGTACATTGCTGGCCACCTACATGGATCTCGAATAAAACATTGGGTGTGTTGTTTCCAAACAGAAAATTACTTTCTGTGTGAAATTGGTTGGAATAATTTTTCCAAGGCACCATTCATTATCAGTAAAGGCCTACAAACATGTCAATTATGTGTTCTTCCTCATCTACCACTCATACAGAAGAACATCATTGTCTATGGCTAAAGTGGATACTCATTTATATTGAATTTTGCTTTGGTTGTGTCAAGAGATAAATGTGAATTGCTGAATTCATACTCACCAACACAACTCTTTCCATCTGCATCAAGCTCATACCCTTCATAACACTGACAGACGTACGACCCAGGTGTGTTCACACAAATCTGCTCACAGGAATGTTTCTCCACAGCACAAAGGTCCTGAGCTACAACACATAACAACATGAGTATGAAAATCTTTCACCTTCAACAATGCACAGGTAGACTATAGATCAAAATAAATTTCAGGAAGCTATGGACAGCTCTTCAAAATAAATTTCAGGAAGCTATGGACAGCTCTTTAGAGATGAGCTCATTTTAACACAGATCATGCCAGTGTTCTGTTAAACACTGAAAGCCAATAGGATCAGTCACTCAAAGCTGAGGCACTCATTCCTTCAGCTGAACACAAAGAGTATTAATGGACCAATGGTGCCTAGCAGAGTTGCTTGATGTATGTTTCCCTAAAAAGTTCAAAGGACATTCTTCAGGGATTTTTTTTTTTTTTTTTTTGAAAAAGAAAAGTAATTGTGTTTATTGGTGTATTTTTGGGTTTGTTTGGGGTTTTTTGCATAACCAGACAATTGATGATGAGGTTGGAAAGCGAATGAAAAGGAAAACACAACAGCAAAAAACTTGGAGATATTTAATTTCTGAGTTTTAGAATTTTTCAGCTTTACACAAAATACCATAGCAAGTTACCCCTCCCACGCAAAAGATCTCAAAAAAAATTACCATGACAAATGAGGTCAGTTCAGCACCTAGCCAAATAAAGCACACTGGGCTTTCTTTTCAACAGACTAAAGCTTTATGAGAACCCCAAGTTTCCACAGCAAAAGCTCTGGAAAGCAGAGTACTTTGTGTTGCTCAAAGACTGCTCAACACATAATGGTCATTTACAGCTACAAAATAGGCTTTTGGAAGATGTTTGAGGAAATCAGCCAAGCAAAAACAAATTTTCTTTTATAGCTGTCTGCTTCATATCAAGCGGCATGATGAACAGCATAAACAGTCGCTTAACTCTTTTGTTCCAGTGTAAACACCCACAAATAGATAATTTTCCAGCTTGTTTCAGCTACATTCCTCTTTTGTATTGTTTTGTTTATTAGTGTAAGATTTGAGCATCTCTAGAGATGAATGGGAGAGATTAGTTAAACAAACAAATACAGTGTAATAAGTACAGAACACCCATTATCTGACACAAATACTCTTCTCTAGAAAAGTAAGACCACAGTACATGGATGCAAAACCAGCATAATTAAACAAATGTAAGAATATTTTAAGTTGAACAAACAAACCGTTTCCCAGCCTGAAATGAAGTTGTTAGTTCACTGCTGATTGAAGCCATTTGGTAAAGGGCTTTAAAGAACTGAATACTGATAGCATATATTCTCACAACATTAGGGAAAAAGTGAACAGAGTCTAAGTTTAGGTAGAAAAGAAGGAAAAGAGTGTATAACACTAGGTACATACCACTCATCTTTTCTGCACTGTTTAATTCAGAAAGCATTAAGTTATATATCTAAGGCAATTATTTGTTCATGAAAGAGCTGCCAAATTTATCCAAACCTTAGATAAATACATCTGGTTTATGTTGATCATGTATTGTACTTAACATAAACCTGATGAAGATTTATTTACTTAGATGTCAAGTGAGGAATCCACTGTCTCTGTGCACTTGTGGGCAATTATTAGGTAGTAAAGGTAACTAAGATACTCACAGACTCTGCATTTTTCTTTCACTGTGGCTCCCCTACCTCCAGAACTAAGCTGTCCCCTTTGTCCAGGCTTGGCTCCCTATCCTCATGAAAACTGCTACCTCTCTCTGTGGAGGTTTTAGACGTAATGGTTTGACCTTCTCTAGACTGATACTGCATCATCTCTTGCCTTCACTAATGATTTGCACCATCCCAGCATATTTGAGGCCAGTTTGATGACTCAGATTTCCACTGTTAATTGCTAAAATGAGTGTATAATTTAGTGATGTAAAAAAAAAAGCAAAGGCTACAAACACATTGAAGGACTAATTTCCCTTTCATGTTAATCTACCTGCAATCTGGTATCACCTGACTGATGATCAAAGCAGGTACACAATTGAAAAACTCATGTGAGACGTAAGTGGGGAAAACGAACAGAAATCATAGCTAAAAAAGAAGGTAAAGCAATGCAGCAGAGGGCTTTGAAAAATGATAGAGAGGGACCATATTGAGGGCTACGGTGCATAGGTCACCAGCAGGAAAATTACACACAATTCCAATACTCTTGGAAATTAACCTGTATTTTAAACAGTGCAAACAGTGTTCAAATGCTGAACTACTGGCTGAGAAAAACTGGAAATGTAACAAAATAAAAAGAAGAGACAATAAAGAAAGGATTTTTCATACTTGTAGTTTAATTTTTTTTTAAATGATTCACATACCTTCACTGTTTCATTGGTGCTTAGTATTTGATATTAAACACAGCTCTAAGCAAGAGAGACTAAGAACTCACTAATCTCAAGATACCTGGTAGTTTTATGGCACTCTCCTGAGATACAGAACATCAAACACAATAACAGGATTTGAGCTTGCAGTCTTCACCTTAGCTCTAAATTATTGATTGTAAGGGATACATCCTATGCTCTCATGATGACTGTTTCCCAAGTTTCTTGAAAAGACATCTTCCAAAATTTTTCTTCTGGTTAAAATCAGTTTAGCAGCTTTAATTTGAATCCATGCACTTTCATTTGAATCTGTACACTGCTGTGTGATAAAAACTTGAATTTTTAGCAAGTACATTTTCCACAATTAATTAAAGATAGCGTTACATAATTTCTTTAAAATAAGGTGGATACAGAAATTAATTTGGCATATCTTTCTAATGTAAACTGCTGTTAATTACTAGGAAACAAATTTAAATGGACTAATGAAATAACGATCACAAAGATCAAAATTAAAGTGAAATAAAGTTTGTTATTATAAACAATTACTTAAAACCAAAAAAAGTCAACACTTTTAAAGAAGAAATGAGACCATAAGCAAGACTTCTGAAACCATTCTTTGAAAGGCTGCAAACCCTTATATTTTTACCAGCAGTTAGAAAGAGCTTTTCAGAATGTCAGGTTATTTCAGAGTTTTCTAGTATGGGGTTTATTGCACCTTTCTGTACCATTCAGTATTGTTGCTAGCTGGACAAGTTAGTAAAGTATCTAAATTCACTTCATTTGAGATGATAAAGTTATTTGGTTGTTGTTTCATTGTTGAGCTTAATATACCAATAACATCTGAATCCAGTTTCACATAGTTACAGTGTACCTCTGCAAAGCTGTGCAGAGTTTAGTTTGATGTATTTCAGAAAGATTTGTAAGAACTTCACTTACACAAAGCAAGAAAAAGAATGACAACTTCACCTTTCTAGACACATTCTGATGATTATCATTAATTTTGTACTGACCTCAGTTCTTTATGAGCCCAACAGAAAGGGTAAGTGATGTTAAGCACTTTTTTGAGAGTATGAAAGAGAAAAAAAGTCAACATACTGCTGCAAGTCTTCTGGTCAGCATTCAGAATGTATCCTTGTTTACATCTGCACAGGTAAGAGCCAGGGGTGTTTATGCAGAAGTGATCACAGCGATGCTCAACTATACTGCACATATGAGGCACTGAAAGAAAAAAGGAAAACATTATTAGCTGCTGGTCTCAATTACTTGTGGTCAAAACTGAAAAAAAAAAAGTGTAGAAAATTTTAGTGGTAACTTTGAAATTTCAAATTAATTGCTAGTTGTTGCTAGTAAAGACAAAAGTGAGAGCTTAAGAAAATAAAAATACACACGGGAATATCTGAAAAAAATATTTATTTGGTGGCCCCATGAAGACAATGAAACAAACCTATTATAATCAGCTTTAGAAAACAAGTTAAATATAAATGTAAGCTGATTCAGAGGACATTCAATTTCTTGCATGAAGAAAATGACCACACAGCACCCAAGGATAAAGAAGAATGACAAAAAACCCAACTTAATGAAGAGACTATTTTGCTTGCTTAGTTATTAATGTTGAGGAACATGCAAATAATACACGATGACACTGAAGATATGTATCTCCAAGATTGATTAAGCAGGAGCTGATTTGAGCTACCCTCCAGACTGTAAGTATTTCTGAGTCTATTTTTGTCCTGTTTGTATTTTATATCTCTAATAGCAAGTATTAAAATGCAGCAGACAATAAAAGAGAAAAAGAATGGAGGCCCATTCAGTCAAATTCATTGTTGAACTATTTTTCTCCAAAGCAGTATTTGGGGATTAAGAAATCTTGATGTTTTCTTTCCAGTGCAGCGTTGCTTGTATGTAATCTCTACAATATATAGGTGAATTACTTCCCAGAGAACATTGTGTGGAAAATTATCTATTTTGCTTAACAGCAATTAGGGATTGATGTGTTCCTTAATGTGCTAGGTGGACAAAGCTCAAAATTTATGGAATAGGTATTAACAGTAATCTAGAAGCTGCAACAGAAGCCTGCTAAATAAGGTGGTAGGTGTGGCATCTGTGGAAAAAACCCACATGTGATTTTAAGATATATACTATGTATCTGCTCTTTGGAATGGTTTCAAGAGTAAGGTATTTTATTGCTAACACACAAGCCACCACAATTCCCTAATCTCTTAATCAGTTTCTTGGATCTCACAAATTTCTCCCATAGTAAAACTTCTCAAGTACTTTTATTTATGTGAACACAGACCCACTCTGATATCTTGTCATCTTTCTGCCATTCTGAAAATAAGAGCGTTCAATGACAGGAGTTGCAATAACTCAAGCTCTTTCTGAGAGTACGTTGTTACTGTCTGTTATCAATCTTCCCACACAGCACACAAGTAGAGTGTACATATTCTGAAGTGTTTCTTTGCACCCATTTCAAAGCAGTGATACTCTGGTCATTAGTCCGATTTCTGTGGTGGAGTCTGCTCTCTGAATGATTTCAGCAACCTCTTCTGTTGCAGGAGGTGTTTGGTGATCACAGGAAGGGACTGAAGTAATAGAAAGGGTGATCTCATAGTAAAGGAATCTGAACATGAACCTTGTTGTGAATTAGATTTTATCTCTATATCACAGGGTCCTTATTTGATTTTGGGCAGGAAAATAATACCAGTATCTTCAAGGAAACATCAGCCTTCACACTGTACCTGTTCAGATAGAGACACCTAAATCTGGCTGTGCAAGAATGCAAGTGATGGCTGTAGAGCAGTGAATAACATGTTGTATTAGTCCAAAAATGTTAAATGCCTGAAAATCACACCAGGGATTGGACTAAATCAAATATTTAAAGTTAGTGGGTGGTTTTGACAAACTTAACCCTGTTTCTGTGCCTCCATTCCTCCAATGTAAAATGGGGATGACACCACTATCTACTTTACAGGAATATAATAAAGACTTCATTTGCCCGCTCCATCCTAAATTCTGTTTCTCTCACACTTCTTGTAGCCTTCATCTCCTTTGCTGTATTATATTCCCATTTCCATTGACATTTTTCTGAGTTTTCAGCTCGTCTTATTCTTTGTGCCTCTGATCTCTCAGGATATCTTTGCTTCACCTTGCTGATTAGTAATGAAAACAGTTCCTGGCTTCAACTGGTGTTTCTGACATCCCCAAACTTTTAGCAGTCAGGGGCAGCAACCATAGGGAAACCTCTGACTTAACAGAATGGAGCACATGCAGTTTACAGGGATTCTTCTGAGAATATAGGTCATGGGTACTTAGCAGTCTCTCCATGCAGTAGTAAGCAGTGGTTAATTTGGCTTACTTTTTGTTTTCCCCACAGAGCTTCACCATTTGGCCATGGTTTTCTCTTGTCATCACGGGAACCATGAAGACACATTCCCACAGACATGAGGGCTATTCAGACACAAGGACAGCTCAGGGGCAAGGTCTTTTCCCACACCATGAAGCAGACAGCATTCCAGAAGACTTGACCAGAGGGGTTCCTTCAATTGCTTTAGCAAAGAAACAAGGTGTCCAGATGTTCCACTCAGCTACAACCATACTGCTTCTGGGTCCACACCTGGAACTTAAACTAACCACATTTCCCAGAGGTATGTAGGGGCTTTAGGAAGCAGAGGCTATGATTACTCTTTTGGAATCTAGCAAGATGAATGCTGCTTCACAATCAAGAGCAAATAAAATGTTACAGATCCTATCTGCAATTTAGCACCTTATGTTGAAATCCATATGAATCTAACAGTTTATACTCTCTGTTGAATCTGAGTTTTTAAACATGTCTTAGCATCTCAGTTTGAATTCTCAGCACAGCAAATCTGTGGAGACATTTTCTGGGAGCAGAAGGCAACCGCTATCCTTGTCACCTCCATAGCCCTCCACCAGCAGTGGGAGGTGGCTTTACTGAGGAACACATGCGTTTGATTAAAAGTGAGCTATAAAACTCTAATAAATATATTGGACACTGCCCAGCCAGAAAAAAAAAAAACACAAAAAAAAAAAAAAAAAAAAACACCAAAAAAAAAAAAAAAACCAACCAAAAAACCCAAAAAACCAAAAACCAACGCCCAAAAAACCCCAAACAAACAAACAAAAAAACCCCCAACCAAGTAAATGGTATTTGTACTGGAATTGTTTCTAAAACATAATCTTTAAAAATTAGCATTTGCTGTGCATTCAATTTAAACTCTGAGTCCATGATTAGTTTACTCTTTCTTGGTTTTAAAATATACCCTATTACGTCAGCTAATAATACAGCAAGGAAGAAATGGGAAAGAAATTATTATCTGATGAATGTCTGTGTTGGTGTTTTATGCTGAGGCAGTTCAGCTGCTCCTTGAAACAATTTTGGAAAAGATCAAGTAAGGAAAATTCTTCAGACTATGCTTACAATAAGCTGCAGTTCTTTTCTGGCAAAAGCATCCCTAGACATGAGTGACTATTTAATCTCACCATGCATTCTTTTTCTGGATTCTAATGAAAATACATCAGTTTAATGCCAAATTTGTATGAAATACTTTCATATTTATATCTCAGGAATAAATAAAAAAGAAAAGTCTACTAAGTACATAGATTAAAATAAAATTAATTACAAATGCCATGACATTTGCAAAAGGTAATTCCTTATCAGGGAATTACAGATGGAAGTGATATCTCTGCTGTAAGTCAATACCTATTAAAATATTTACTTTATTGTATGAATGAATAATATCACTGTAACGGCTTTTTCTAACTTTCTGTATTTAAAATAGATGGAATACAAGAATTGCTATGTCTGTGTTTCACTTCCAGTCACAAGGCATTTACAGAAATGATTCTTTGCACAGAATTAGTATGTAAGCTTTGGAAGAGGAATCCATGGACTCCCAAGACTATTTAAATAACTGACGGCTGTTGAACAGTTTGAATTTTCACTACTAAGGAAGACCACACTTAAAATGAAGGGATGAAAAACTTCTAATATTCAAGTAGCAGAGATCATAAATTTATTGATATTATGCAATAAATAGTAAAATCATAATATGTGTGTTTGCCTAACTGCTTATGACCAATGAGCAATTAAATCACATTCTACAGCATTTAACAGTAGCATGAGTTTTCCCCATGTGTGGCTGTTGTTCTGGATGTAGTTTGGCTAATCTGCCTTCAAAACATACGTACTAACAGAAAAGGTTTAATGTAAAAAAAAAAAGTCTAATTATAATGCATATTTTTTCTGTTTCACTTTCTTCTATGTATTCAAATCTATAGATAAAAATCTTACCACAAAGTTTAGTCTGGAAGGCAGAGGTCAGTGTTTCAATCTGACTGAAATTAGCAACCAGAAATACATGTTCTTCATGTGGTTCACTCCCGATGGACTTCAGAGTGTTCATATCCACTCTTCCCACTCCAATAGCAAAAATTAGGATTCCTGAGTTACGTGCTTTGGCGGCAATCTCTGCCACAGGATCCTGAGGTCTCCCATCTGTCACAATCATGATAATTCGGGGCACATTCTGCCTCAGTGGTCGAGCCCCCTCGGTCTCTGAAAAAGCGATGTTCACTGCGTACTGCAGAGCCAGCCCGGTCATGGTGCCGGTGGCCAGGTGCATCATCCTCCTCACCGCCCTTTCGATATCCTGCTTCCGCCTGAAGGTCTGCAGGGAAAACTCCTGTTTGACGGTGCTGCCGTACTGGATCAGACCCACGCGTGTGGCATCGGGGCTGATGTCCAGAAACTGCAAGATGGTCAAAATGAACTCCTTCACTTTTTCAAAGTCGTAATGGCGCACACTGCGAGAGCTGTCGATGATGAAAACAAGGTCCAGACGTTTGTTGTTGCAAGTGTTTTCTAAAAGGAAAATGCAAACAAAAATACTTTAAAATTTCAAAAGGCAAATAGGTTCAGGTTTACTGTCTAAACAAACACTGGCAAGTGCTGTGAAAATTCAGGAAAAATAGGAGATACCACAATTAGGACTACTTGGGCAATATAAATTTGTTCTCCAGTAAATAACAAAAACTGTCTGATACTTGATCTTTATATGAATTTGTGTGTGTGTGTGTGAGGTAGGTGCCCAGAACGGTTAATGACAGTAGAATGGTAAGATAGAATCTCACAATTAGAGAGTAGCTTGGATTGGAAAGGACATTAAAGATCATGTAGTTCAAGCCTCCTGTTGTGATCAGCGACACCTTCCACTAGAACAGGTTGCTCAAAACCACATCCAACCTGGCCTTAAACACTGCCAGGGATGGGACATACACAACTTCTTTGGGCAACCTGTTCGAGTAAAGAATTTCTTCCCTATATCTGATTTAAACCTTGCCTCTTTTAGTTTATTATTAGCTCATTAATTCTGGTCCTACCACTACATGCCCTTGTCAAATGACGTTCTTCAGCTACTTGTGCATTACCCTGTTATGTCATTGTTGAGATTTGACCTCATTCCCCATGCGGGGGGGAAATCCTCTCTGAATGAGCTAACTATTTAAATAGGCTGTACTGTGATGCTTTGTGTGGCAGAGACTGAGAATTTAGAAATCTAATACTGTGACAAGTCAGGGGGATATAAGTGTTTCATTAGAAACAGGGAAAACAGAACACAAAGAAAGGTCAAAAGCATCTGTTAATTGCACTGACTGATAAGAGATGTGAAGGGACTGATTTTTCAAGGAAGTTGGCAGTAAGCAGCACTTTGCATGTACAAAGTACTGTTCTCAATGACCTCAACTGCAGCTGTGAGTGCTCAGCAGTTCTCCAAATGTCATTATTTCAAACATGTAATTAATACCCATCTAGGAAAAAATTCATGTGTTGGACTAGCTCAGTATTACAGAGAAATTCTACAGTTGCATCACAGAGAAAATCCTGTTGTCTACAGTGGCACCCCATTTGGCCAATAAAACACTCATACTGAACACTCCCTGAATTCTATCAGCCATCAGAAGTCATTTTTTCCAAGAGTCACTGAAGCAGAAATATTACAGAGTATGTCTATATCTGACAATGGCACAGATGGGCAGGCCAAACTATCATGGATAGCAGCAGAAGTGTATGCTGGCTGCCCTCTAGGCACCCTATGAGTTTTCTGAGACGCTGGGTACGTCCTCTGGCTTCTGCTCAGCATCCTTTTCTGAAAGAATATGAGAAATATGAGACACATGCATGAGATGCATGATGAGAATAGATAGGGATGACCATTCACAGGAAGCCAGCACATGGCAGGCTTGAAGCAAGGTGAGGTGAGCTATCAGACAAGCCACAGAAGAAGACAGTATATGGAAAAAGACTAAAAGGACTTTGATGGGATGCTGATGAAAAGAAATTAACAGAGGTTTAATGGGTATACTAAAGACTCCTCCAAACCAGTAAACCCCTGAGCCACAAAAGCACTGCAGTTCAGGGAATAACTGCAGGTGGCATTTTCTTGTCCTTAAACTATTCCACATGCATCTACTTTTGACCTCTGTCAGAGACAGAACATAGGGTTAGATAGACCTATGGCTTCAATCATTGTGTCTGCTCATCTTCTTAAATTCCTGTGGCTAGGAATAAACCTGGGGAGTTGTTAGTTCAGTTTGTATGACTGGCTTGAAAGATTAAAGATGGCAAGAATGCTCATCAGACTGCAGTGTCATCCTCATTTTACTAAGATGAGAGTAGCTTCCCTTATTTCCAAACCCAATTCAATTCCCAGTGAACTGTCATCCATCTTGTGCAGTGAATGTTTGGTGGAAAAGTAGTGTTTGACTGTATAATCAAAGGTCATGTCATACTGCTCTGGTACAAGTGGGCCAATCAAGGACTCAATTGGAAAAAGTCTGTCTGTAGACTGTCCTTTAAACAATTTCTGCTGATGAACACTCATCATGCACTTCTGCCAAGGCAGGGGGTGAGAAAGATGCCAGTTTTCACTCGTTAACTCAGAAGCCTCTTTCATAGATTACCAAGAACATTTTTTGGCATAGAATAAAAATGCTCTTTAATGACAATAAAAATGACTGCCTGGATTTATTCATGTGCAGTCTACAGTACGGCTTTATTCATAAGCACAGGAATATGCTTGGGTTGCTTATTCTTTCAAAATCAGAGCAGGCTGAATATAAGCCAAGCTGAGCAGAAACAAAATTCCAGTTCTAATGGGATACAGATATCCTGACGTAACTATTTTCCACCTTATTATCTTAATTATAATTATCCTTATATATATATAAAATTACAAATTATCTTTACTAATATAACATGAATGATTCCAGCAATACAAAGATAATGCCAAGTTACGATTTGTGGGAGTAGAGCAATAGGAAAGGAGGATAACTACAGGAAAAAAGGCTAAGAATATGTGTGTGTGTGTATGAGAGGAATGACGGATAAGGGAGAAGGGCAAAATGGCTGCTATTTTATTTCCCTTAAAACATTTCAGCATGGATTCACTAAAGGTAAATCATGCTTGACCAGTCTGATTGCCTTCTATGATGAAACAACTGCCTGGATGGATGAGGGAAGAGCAGGGGATATTGTTTTACCTTGACTTCAGCAAGGCTTTCAAAAGCTGTCTCTCACAACAGCCTCAAAGGCAAACTCAGGAAGTGTGGAGTGGGTGAGTGGACAGAGAAGTGGTTTGAGAACTGGCTGAACAGCAGATCCCAGAGTCCTAATTAATGGCACAGCTGGAGGCTGGTCACTAGTGGAATCCACCACAGTTCAATGCAGGTCCCACTGTTGTTTAACCTTTCATCAGTAACTTGGGTGAAGGGGCAGAGGCCTCCTCAGCAAGTTCCCTGAAAACACAAAGCTGGGAGGAGTGGCCAATACCTCAGAGTGCTGTGCAGCCCTTCAGAAGGACCCTGATAAGCTGGAGAGATGGGCAGAGAAGAACCACCTGAAACACAACAAAGATGAATGCAGGGTCCTGCACCTGGGGAGGAACAACCCCAGGCACAGGATGGGGCTGACCTGCTGGAAGCAGCTCTGCAGGGAAGGACCTGGGGGTCCTGGTGGCCAACAAGCTGTCCAAGAGCCAGGACTGTGTCCTTATGGTCAAGAATGCCAAAGGCATTCAACATGCAAGAGCATTGCCAGCTGGTCCAGGGAAGTGACTTGTCCTGCCCCTCTGCTCATCCCTGGTGAGGCCACATCCGGAGTGCTCTTTCCTGTTCTGGGCTCCTCAGAACAAGAGAGACATGGAGCTGCTGGAGTGGCTCCAGAGGAGGGCTACAGAGATCATGAGGGGACTGCAGCATCTCTCCTATGAGGAAAGGCTGAGAGAGTTGGGCCTGTTCAGCCTCGAGAAGAGGCACCTGAGAGGGAACCTCATCAATATCTATCAGTCTCTGAAGGGAAGGTGTCAAGAGGATGGAGCCAGGCTCTTGGCCATGGTGCCATGCAACAGAACAAGAGGCAGTGGGCAGAAACAGAAGTTCCCCCTGAACATGAGGAAAAACTTCTTTACTGTGCAAGTTCACTGGAACAGCCTTCACAGAGAGGTGGTGAAGTCTCCTTCAAAGGATATTCAAGAACCATCTGGATACAATCCTGTGCCATCCTGTGCTCTGGGATAGCCCTGCTTGAGCAGGGAGGCTGGAGCAGATGACCCACTGTGCTCCCTTCCAACCTTGTCCATTCTGTGATTCTGTGAAAACAAGTCAAAACTACAGCTATGGTGTTGAATTCTTTTAATTGGTATGTACAGATTTGGATCCCAGTCTGAAGAGACTCATTTGTCTCTTCTGAAGTCTGGAAGAAATTTTGGTGGGAAAAAGCTTGGAGAAAGTTGGTGGATAGTACTGCCAGAAATACATTCAACACATTTTGCTGAATTACTTTAGAAAAATCTATTAGTCTGAATGGAACAGTGTATTTCAAAACGACACTGACCAGCAAAGTTCTATCTATAGAAATACCAAATATTTCCAAATTAAGATGTATTTAAAATCTTCATCTTCTGATTTGGCATGAATTTTTTTTAGAACTCTGTAATTATTAAAGTTGATTTAATTTGGGCTCAGTGAAAAATAAAATGTAACTCTTCTACAGATAAAATATCCAGCTTGGTGGTATTTTGAAGAGTGACAATCAGTAGTGATGATTAACAGATCTGAACACTCATCCCCTCAGATAAATTTTCAGTGATAGCTTTTTAGCAGTTACATGATGCTCCATTTGTCCTGTAAATGGTAATTTCTTCCTCTGACCAGCTCTCATTTTGAACAGTGAACTTTCTCACAACTTTGGCAAACATCTTCATAACCAAAAGCAATTCCCTTTCACTCTTACGAAAATTGACATATTCATTGACAAGAGCTACTCATCCATAAACCTACTTCTAAGTCAGCACAGGTTTTGTATTGCCAACACAAAAGTTAAAAAACCCTCAGTGTGGGTTGCCTTATTCAAAGGGAAAGCCAGGAGAGGCAAGACAAAAACAGAAGGAAAGATCAAGTCAGTAGTAAATATGTTCTCCTTCTCTATTCAGTATCCACTTTGTAAATGACAGTTACAGTGATGTCACCTTTGGAAAACTAACAATGCAAGGAAATTTCAGTTCTACTGGGAAGAATCAAGCTGGGATCCAGTTACTGAGAGATATATATAAAACAAGGCTTAAAATAATATTGAGCATCTTAATTTCCTCTAAAGCTGAAAATTCTTCTAAATCATTTTATCTGATGACTGCAGGTTTCCTTCTATTTCTTTCTCAAAGCAAATTATGTTTGGCTTTGTCAAAGCCTGTTTTGGCTTTGACAAAGCTCACACTGCTTTGATTTTGCTCACCCACCAGGGTCTGTGTTTGAGAGCATGTTTCTATCCTCTTATTTTTCACTAATGCTTCATTCCCTTAATACAACTACAGTAGCACTAGAGAGCCTTCTTGGGCATTCAAATTGATTCTTCTAGGCTGTTAAATCATTAGAACAGTTCTTGATACTGTTGTCTGAGCACAATTCACATTTTCTCAAGCAGTCCTCAGGCACCGTATGAGAAGCAGTATGAGCCAGAAATCCATCCTTTGTGGATGGAACTGGTCTGTGAGCTCAGGGTACTTATTCCCCAGCACAGAAGCAGCCTACATTGTACCACTGGCCTCAGTGCCAGAGAGCAGTCTAAGGTACCAGCTAAACTCAGAGGCCAGCTGGCTTCACCCACAGGATTAAGCTCACCATCCTGCTCAGAGTGGCTGTATGCAAGAGGCCTCCTGAGAATAATCCCTGTAGGGATTATTCTCTGTACCTTCTGAACCACATATGGTGATTGCTGGTCACTCTGGACCAGAAACAGCTCCAGCCATTTAACAGCAACAACAATGGTGGCGTTCCAGTGCCCAAAAATGTGCCCAGCACTGTTTTGTTTCCTCAAACATTTCCATCTGGGAATATTTAAACTGAACACATTCAAAGGACCAAGTTTTAGATGGTGATTTTTCAAAAGTTTTTGCAAGTTCACTGTCTTGGAAAAGCTGCTTGTTTAAAAATGAGTTAGTTATTTTCTCGTTTTGTCCTACATCTTTATGACTCCTTAAGACTTTTTTTCTTTTTCTTAATCTACACATTACTTATTTGGTTATGTAGGTCTTTATCCTAATAGATGAGAATGGATAAATGTTAAAGAAGGCTATTGTTGTATGCAAAGCAAAAGGAGGTCAGCTCAGTTTGGTAAACACTACAACAAAGTTTAGACATTGACAAAGTAATTTATAAAAGTAAGTATTAGGTCCATGAAGATGTTTGCTATAGAGTATGGCAATTCAAGCAAAAAGAGTTAAGAAAAAATGATATCATGGCATAATTATTGCCTGAGCAGGCGTTAATGGTAATTTTAATATTCTGTGTTTCTTAGCTCACTCCCCAGTAACACATATACAAAAATTAAATGTCTTGTGAAACTGCCAGCAGTAATACTGGGTTTATTTTTAGATTTTATCTTTGAGTAACAGAAGTGAAGTCTTCCCTCAAAATTAAATAAAAGGGGGAGAAAACCATTCTCCCTATTAGCACATTTTACAACTTCTTCTTAAACATCCCTTCTTTCTTTACAATTTTATTATTTCATTTTCCCTCAAGAACTCAATATTACATGCCCATCTTCTTTTTACAACTTCTTTCCTTATAAATCTCTGCATAACTCCTACAAAACTTGAAGATGTATGAAGTTGCTGGGTGTCAAATATTTTTTTATTGAAATCCAGAATTCTGGTTTTCCCTAGCTAAATATCCAGCCAGAAAGATTGTGTTTGACAGTGTTCTCAGACAATTCCAAAAGATTTCCTAGGTCATCAAGAAGGTTTAATCTTCTTGTCATAAAATTATACATGTAAAGAATAGCCAAATTTCCAATTCATTCATAAACATACCAAGTGCTTTGGGAAACACATTTCATGATTGTGATGTTGCAAAGAATAAATGAAGAACAACAGTTATTCCAAGCACATCTTGTCTATAGTGAGACATTCTGAGCAAGTTAGCTTCCACTCCTTTTGTTTTTTTTCATTTTAATTCAAAGATGGACAAAGTATGGTATGGTACGTATCAGATATAATCATACCTAGTTCCTAAAGTAAACATTAGAAACTTCTCAATACCCCTTTCCTAGCACACACACACGCTGCACTTGCTTCTGCAGGTGATGCCAGCTCTGGGACAGGCAGTGGATCCACGACCTACCCCCGTACTCTCTGGCCCCATCCTTGCGCTGACTCTTTCCCCAAACACACAGGCCTATGGCCCTAATCCAAACATTTATTATGAGTTTGGCAGCTCACCCATTTTTCCTTACAAATTTCTTCATCTGGGAACAATCTCTAAATGGAACACAGCCTCCAGACATTTCTTTATTGCCTCTGACAAAATCTTTTCTGAACTTCCAGAATTTCTGGGAGAACTGTATAGCAGGAGGCTCTTGTCCAGAGATTTCCATTTCCTTCTACATGCAAATGTTTCATTATTAGTCACTGCAGGGGGTATATTGCTTGGTTCTCATTTCATCTCACTATTTCTATTCCTTCCCTGTCACACTTCTCAAAATAGCAAGGTAATTATTAACATGAAGTCTCTCTAAATCCAGAGTCCCATTACTGACTCCTAGTATTTCTTCATTTCTTTTCCAATACTGGTGCTTCTCTGGTATGAAGCTGAAGTATGGTGTAGGGATAGTCTCAAGTTTCTCAGTTCTTTCTGCATATTTCAGCTGTTCTGAGACAGAAACTGATGGATTTCCTGACAGGAGTCAAACCTGCTTTCATGGTCAGAAGGACCAGGAGCAGGTTGTTTTCCTTGCACGCAGTGGAACACCTGTACAGAGGGATAAAGTATTATGATATCCCTATGCAACACAAAAATCTACCCACCACTTCTTGACAGAAACAAATGTTATGTGCTCTCAGCTAAGGATAGCTTACACCCATGAGAGATGAGGAATTCATTTTCTGAGCCACGATGGTGAAACTCGTGGTACACACAGTAATGCAACTTTGCCTCCTGTTCCCACAGGCAGCCTGGAAGCATTTACTCTGACTGTGACTCTCTTTTCCTGTACCCACCTGTAAAACATCAAATCACAACCAACATGAAAAAGGTGAATGTATGGGAGAAGGTGATCTTTGTACCTTTCTCCTTGAAGATCTGAGACTATCTTGCCTGAGCTACTTAGGGTACTGTTGGAAGGACACAGAAGTTATTAGGGAAAGAATGGATACAGAAAGTAAACAGTTTTTAGTAGCAGCATAGAAAATCTAGAAAAAAATGTGACCTTACTGAGTTTGTGGTGTCCTGCTTTCAGGAAATTAGCTTAACATTTTAAAAACTCCTATCCATACTTTTTTTAAGGTTGCCCATGTCTTTGTTTACGGGGAAAGCTGCTAGCAACCTCAACATTACTCATTGATCAGCTGACCTGAAACCACATATTTCTATCTATTGGTAACGGTCTAAGTATTAGATTCTTTTCCAGAACAAGTTCAGAAACAGCATGAGGGGATAGTGCTGTATACCATTCCCACCCCATCTCCCAAAACGTGTGGGACATCATGTCCAATGGTGAACCAGCAGTTCTTCCACTTCAGCAGTACTTAAACAAGATGGTGTTGTCAAGGTTCCAAAGCAATTTAAGGTACGTTGTCTTCATCCACAATAGAGACTGATGACCCACTCATGCCTATAAAATGAGATGTTCCTTAAGTCATGAAAACACTGTTTCCATGATTTTCAAATTAAATTTGCACATATGTACTTTTTTAATTAAGAAGGCAAAGTGCTCAAAATGAAGTCAAAACCAGCACACTGCTGAATATCAGTGCTCTTTCTTTTGGCCTGATTTTCCTTCAAGACATAATACACAGAGGAGCTTTGAGCTTCTTGGGAATATACTCATGACAACATTTTTTTTACTTACAGTAATTTTCCTCACTGAATTATTGTCAAGGCAAACTTTTTCAATCAGAAATGGCATTTCACAGTAATTTGTGGGGGTTGTAACAAACAGACTCAGAAATACAAAGCTCATTTGATGGTTCAGTTTTTTCTGTAACAGCAGATATTCTTTCATCATGTGGAAAAATTAAAAATTACCTTAAAAAAGGGGAAAAGAAGAAAAAGGGGGGGGGGGCAAATTGAAAGAATAAGAAAACAAAGAAAGGAGGAAGGAAGAAAGAGGGAAAAGGCTTTATTAGAGGAAATAAACATTAAAGATATACAGTACAATTTCTTGTGATGCTGGAAATAGAATTATATTCCCTATAACTTCAATTACAGAAATACCCCATAGGTGGCTTAAAAATGAATGTGATTTTGATACACGAAAATTAATAATGAATACTAAATACAAGAGTTGGCAAGCAGAATGTTGTTCTGTGGTTAAAAACTGCTAGCACAAACCAAAATCCAAACTTTCTGATCTCCAAGATAATTGGCTGCAGATGAACATACTCAGATTAGGACATAAATCCCTGAGGTCTGTCACAGTCTCAGCTAGTCTTCATGGCTCATTAGCTGGGGCTGTTTAAGGGATAACAGCTGCTGCAGGAACAACTGGCTGGGCAGGGATATGGTTGCTGATCAGATCTCTCTTTCTCAGACTCCAGGACCTCTGTTAGGAGCTGGGGAGGTATAACCTCAGCACAAACCAGGCTACCAAGCCTCAAAGCCACAGAGAGAGGGTGTTTTACTGTGCATAAACCCCAGAACATGAAATAGCAGCTACTGTGGGGGAGAGGCCAACAGCTGAGAGATTAAGATGAACGTTGAAGTTTTGAGAGTCAGCATAAAGTTCATGGGTGACCTCCCAGCTATTGAAACAAGCACTGCTGGGAAGCAAAACACTAATACTGAGGCACAAAGATTGCAGTATGTATCTACACACCTCAGAAGGAAGAAACAGGTGATTTTGCAGGCTGTAAAATGCTTTGCTTGCTCTCTTTTCAAACATAACATGCTTCTATTTATTTGGTAACTTCATGTTTTGAATAGAAAGCTGATAAATGGATTGGTATTTGATTATCCTGTATCCCTACAAAAGCTTGGCTAGGATTGTGCTTATATTTTAAGTAATTATGTGGTAATTCAAAAGATGTAATTTGCAACCACTTCCTACCTTCATCTGCTGCATGGAAGAGTTTTCATCTCCCCCAGTACTATGACATAATTCTCATTTCAGTTGCAGTACAGACTTCAGTTACAATAATTCTACTTTCTGAAAGGATTATGTCTGAGGACATGAAACTTGGCAGGGTTGCATTTATGTGAAGAAATAACACATACACACATACGTTGAGGCTGTGAATTCATTTCTTACAGCAGAAAGCATCCCACAATGGCTCAACAGTCCACATTAGCAGAATTTAGAGATCTCTGGTCAGCTCTTACTGTATAAATATACAGTGAATTAAACCAAAACTGCACAGGAATCTTATTGGTGCTCCACAGAAGCATCATGGGTTGGGCTCACTTTTGTCACATATTTTCCCCTCTGATTTGCTGCTAAAATAACTCAGAATGTTTAACCTGATAGTGTCTTAAGCCCTAAAGTTACATACACTCAGGTTTATGAACTGGGTTGGATATAAGAATCTTTGGATTAATTTTAAATGGCTGTAGCAAGTAGTTCATGACCTTAGTGAGTGCTCCATGTAGCTCCTATTACTTCACTTCATATTATTAGTGGAATGATACATATACAAGCAAGAGACAAATTATTTTGTTGCAAAATATAATTTAATACGGGCATTTGCATTTTGCAGCAGTTTCCACTGAATAGGAGGCAAGTACATTTCCTTCTTGGTCTCCTTTCCCCTCTGTTTTAATTTTGTGCTGTATCAGTTAATTTTTTGTTGTTTCTTCTGGTATCTTGTAATATCTAAAGGAATGCCCCCTAAATTAGCTTACATAGTTATTTTCATAGTTATAAATTCCTTACATAGTTATTTTCAAAATCATTTAGCTGCATGTTTCATATTCCTCAGGAGCAGAAAGAATATTATTACTTAGAATAGTGTTCTATAGCTTTCACTGTACTCACTACCACTATCATGCATTCACTTCAGATCTTTCCAAAGAAGTATGCCCATGGGAAATTAAACATGTGCCCAGTTTACAAGAACAGAGTTCATCAAGAAAAAAAGCAAACACAAAAACTTGTGGATTTTTTTTTTACAACATGAGAATTTTTATTTGATTTGTTTTATAATAAATTATTAAGATGCAGTAGGGCCTAAGCCCAAATCTGCTTTAGAAGAAAACCCCACAACTTCAAACAACAAAAAGGAACTACATCTTGCAAGGACTGGACACGTGTTGCTTCTAGACATGAAACCTGCTGTGGACCTCTCACTGGCCTTGCAAACACGGTATGGAAATCACCACTGTGGACAACTGACCCTGCTCTTCATCAGTCTGTTTAGGTGCAGAAGTCCATTTCATTATCTGAAGGGAATCAGCTAATAGATGTAACTTTATCTTTATAACCATGTAGCCAGTATATCACTGCTTTCTTTAGAAGAAACCAAAATATTATTTTCCTTTCACAAATCAGGATAAGCCAAATTTGATCCAGACTCTGGATCAAAGTACTGATGAGGGGGAAAAGAAAGCAAAATTTAGTTCATGTATCAGATAAGGGGAAAGACAACTGTTGTCTGCTACTGGAAAGAAAAACTGACCATCCTATTTCTTTCTGTTGTTTCACAAAATCTTGCACAACTATGGAAACAATTCTTTAAAACATAAATACACCTGCATGAAAACAGCATCTTCCAGCAATAAAATACAAATTCTTTTATTACTTGAAATACATGAATATTTAACATGCTGCAAGAAAAACTTAGGAAAATGTTAGAAGTTAATTAATTAAGTTTTTAATATTTGGAAGTCTGACTCAGTGTTTAACAAAAGAAAAACCTGCAAAGCAGTTTTGCTTTCAAGGGCTACATAGTGAGAGTTCCAAACTTCTATTTTCAATAGATGCTTAAATAAAATATTTCAGCTCTTTAACAGAAATTATTAGCTATAACAATAATCATTTTAAGCATCAATAAGGATTGCAAAGACCTGTCAAATTAAAACAAGGTGCATTGAGATTTAGTTAAAAAAATTGAGGAATAAGAAAAATATATATCTTTTCAGACACCACTCATCCCTTCAGAAGACTTAAAATGTATAGGCAATTAGACCTAACAAGACTACTAAGAAATCTATGAAGTATTAGTGCATGGCTGATGAAAAATTAAATCCTCCTAAATCTGGACCTCAAAGTATTTTTCTCTATATGGACAATCCCATGGAATTTTTCATCCATTCCATTTTACTTATTTAACTTGTTGGTGTCCTAGAACAGTGACTTTTACTTCTGTAACTGGACACTACTGGTATTTTACCAGTAAATAGTTATCACAGCAGTACACTTTTGTTTTAAAAATGGTGAAAAGAAGAAAAAAGGAATAAAATTATTTTAATACTGCTATACTTACATAGCATAAATTTTCATTTTAGTCCTGAAAAAGAGACTTCCATCCAAAAAGAATCCAACCCCCAATCTTAATTTTTATTGCTTTTCCAGGTACCCATTGGTTCTTTGCAGCTATTTTGCTCCATTTTGCCTGCCAAGCAAGTCTTTACACAACAGCAGCAATTGTCATCACCACCACTATTTATAATATGTATACTATATAGAATGTGACAACTTCTAATCCCTGTTAAGCTGCTGGAATTCTAGAGTGATTTTAGTAAGTCTATTTCTTGATGTCACCGAGATTGTGTTTTGGCCCTGTTCCTTCTCATGCCATTTGAGGAACACTCAACTTTGCAGCACAGTGGCACTTTTTACATTCTGTTCTTTACAGAGAGGCATGCTTTTACCATGCCACTGTTTCTATACATTGCTACACATAAGCAGGTGACCTAATTTCTTGAAACAGAATGCAAGGCCCAAGAGTCTGACTCCAAACTGCCACGTACTTTTATGGGCTGGATCAGAGAACGTTCCAAGTTTTTCGCATCATTTAATGGCTTGAAAAGGCTCCTTTAGCCAGAACTGTTTGTGTCCTGCACATGCCAAACTGAGTAGGGTTTCCAAATGCAGGGACCAGAAATCCCTTGGCTTTTGAAAGAAGAAATAAATAATTTAATCTACAAATTTTGATTCATACTGAGTGCTAAACCCTTTCATATACTTTCCACTATTTAAATTTGAAAGAGAGGTTATAAAAGGAACTTTTAAAAATCACAGGGAAAATGGCAACTGAGAAATGTGACACCTTCAGTTTCTCCACATAACACCTTGCCCCTGCACTCATTTTCTAGAGAGACAGGCAGTTTACTTCTTAATAAGTTCACTTGGAGTATTTGCTAGGAACCCTAAAATATTTGGGAAGAGCTCCTATATATTCACACTTTAGAATTTAGGATTAAAGAAAGTTTGAGATTCTTGTTAAGTAAGGTGTGAATGCAGGTATTCCTCTTTGTTGTTCTATATCCATGTTTTTTTGTGAATTAGATCTCCATATTTGTGGTTTTCAGCCTTCAGTGGCAGAACCCCTAGTGTTTCAGGACTGCATCTATTAGTTTTGGGCAAGATGAATAAGAAATGGAAATCTATTGTCTTTTGTTTTATATTTGTCGTATTGGAATTGAAAACTGTTATTTTTAAGTTAACAGATTGTAAATGGTACTTTATGGAGTTTTACATTATTTAAGGGATTACATTTTGTTTAGAGAAGCATTTCACTGATAAAACTTTGTGCTCTCCTCTCTGTTCACCCCTTCTCCCATACTCTTTTATACTTTTTCTTTCTTCCCAATATATCTTCTGCAGAACATTTCACATTCCTCATACTCACTTGGGTTAGGTGACCCTCATGGAGTCCACTTACCATCCCATCTCTGGCTGGAGAGAGGTATCTGATGAGATCTACTACTGATGTGAATCATTAATCCTTAATGATAGGCTGTGTCCAAACCCCATCCATGCTGTGTTTTCATAACCTGACAATTACTTTAAACCATTATCAAAAGACAGTTATTCTAAGTCACAAACTGGTAGGAGATGAAAATGTTGACTGCTTGGTGATGCACAGGTGATGACCAACAAGAGAGAGTTGAACCCTATATTTTAAAATATGACAGCCCACAAGCTGAAATGGATACACCCTGTCCTGATTTTTGGCAAAAGAGAAAAAAAATTAGCTCATTATAAAAAATTACTCATTATAAAATAAGCTACTCTTTGTACATAAATTGACAAAATTAAGGTATTAACATCAAGTAATATAATGACAAGCCTCATTTCAATAGCCACAGATTTCCATTCAATCATCTTTATGCACATTACACACATGTAGACAGCTAAAACTTCCTGGCATGGTAAAAGGCACATTTGACAGAACATCCATGTTCCAGCACGTATTTTCCCTAAACACTGAAAATAAAGTTGTTTCTTTTTCTTTCAAGCCAACAGTCCAGTAGCAAATATTTATTTCATACCACCTACATAAAGTAAATCTCGTACCCCAAAAGTAAATACCTTCTTTCAACAGCTGCTACCTGATCAACACACTTTATCACATACCTGCTGGCAAATGAAAATCTTTTTATTACAAACTAACTCAGCCAAGGTTTGGCCAGCTGCTTATGCCTTTTATAATTTGTATTTGAGACAGCTTTTGGTAGTGGTGTTTGAGGTATTTTGTGTGTAACTTACCCAGTAGAGACTGTGTGTTAATATCCCTTCTCTGGTTGAAATGTCTTCCGGGGAGATCTTTTGCCATGACAGTGGAAAGCAGATCGTGTGCAAACAGCAGAAGGAAACATGCAATCATTTTCTTCATCTTCACAAAACAGAGGGACACACAAGGATGTAAAACTGCAATAGAGGACAGAAGGAGATAAGTTATTTGATAACATAAAAAGATGCATTCCAACCACATCAGTCATGCAGCAGCACATACAAACATACAAACATGCACACACTGACACTGAATAATACCTACAGCTTCAAGAAACAAGATTGACATAATAACATAACAGTCCCTGTATAGCATTTCTAAGTATTGTTAGTTGAAGTCCATAGTTAATATTGACAATAATTCATAATAATCAAGTATTTTTGAAACAAGAAAAGGAAGGGTTTTTTTCACTCAGCCTGTCAGCATGAACAAGTTTGAGGAGGACAAAAATACATTTTTGTTATTCCACTCAGTGCTCCTTTGCATTTTTTTTCAGAAGTTTAATGGTTCCTGTAGTCTGAGGGATTCTTGCTTCAAAAAATCTTGGAGAATTAAAATAGCGAGAAGAAAATATATTTCAGAAACAGCAACTATAAATGTGAACTGGTGACAACTCATGGTTACTAACATGAAGATAACAGTGCAAGATTAATCTCATTTACAGGAATAGACACCTGAAGACTAGTAAGGAGCTTGCCATAGGTTCCAGAGAAATTTTATCATAGAAAAGAACAAATAGAGAGACAAAATTCCTACATTAAGAGATGATTCCTGACCAGCAGCTTGTTAATGCATGATGAAAAAGCCATGGCTGACTTTGCCAAACAGAAAACAAAGATTTACATAGTAAGACTCATTTCCTGGCTGTGTTCCCTATTGGTGGCTTCCTCAGAAGGAGACTCCTACCCTCCCCCAAACCTTTGCTGTGGTTGAGAGAATCCCACAGGAGCTCGATTCAGTCTTGGAGTGGGTGTATGACCAAACTTAGTAAAGAGCTCCCCTAGGTGTGCAATCAATGGATAGAACTACACACTTTCATAACAAAGAACTGCTTTAACTGAATATGAGTGGAATTTATGAACCAAATTTTAACAGCAATTCTTGGTGAAGTAACTAAGATTTGAAAACAATTTTAACAGGGCCCTAAACCTGATAAACAGATATGTAACAGAGGGCAACTAAATGCTTCTGTTCTGAAAGATAATTTATTTTCTTTCCCACCACGAGCTATTCACTGTCAGAAAGGAAAATTCTGAATAAATATTTTCTCTCTAATAAAGATATTTTGTTCATTTTTTTTCCCAGTCTTTCCCATGCAACCATTACATATAATGCATTATTTTGACTATCAATCTGTTTCTCCTTTTGTATATCCTACTCAGCAGCCCCAAATACAGAAACAATGTTCTGGTGCATGTGCCAAAATGAGTCTTTGCACTCAAAAACGACCAGCCTGACCTCAGTGTTCAATATTATCCAGGAATGGGCAATACATGATTTAAGGACATTTAAACTAGGAAAGAGATGGAAATACCTGGTGCTTATAAAAATGGCCACAAAAATATTAAATTTCTGGGCATCTGGATGGTATTATTGCTAGAGTTTTTCCAGTGTTCTAGTCAGAAACAGATGAACACTGGAAACAGCACACACCACTGGAAATGAGATTACGTTTGGCTGAAGGCAACAGTTGCTATGTCTGGATATCACCAATCCCAGGTGGTCTCTTCACTCCTCAGAACATTAGCACAGACAGGGGCTGTACCAGGGGTCTCCTCTCGCTCAGGCCTGTTCCTCCAGTACACCAGGCAAATGGACCCCAAGGATACATGGCACTTCTAGCACTGATGTTTTAGAAAAGCAGAAGCCAGGCTCTCAGGGCTAAGAAGAGTGGAGAAATACCCTCCCTGCAAGGCTGTTCAGGATGTTTGTCTTGCAGTGACTTGGTCTTGGGTCTGCCCAGGGGAGTTGGTTCCCAATGGTATAGTGCTGACAGCAGAAATCAAAGTGCCCGAAATATATTCTCCAGGTATCCACAACATTACTTTCTAAGTTTGGTCTAAAATAAGTCTAAAATAAGGTTATTAGCACTAGAGAGGTTGCCTTTGGCTTTTCTTGTTTAGTAATTAAAAGAGACAGCCATCTACTCTCCTTAAACTTCCAACAGACCTAACTTCAGTGGGTTTAAGTTATTAAGAACATGAGTGCATAGAAGAGAACCATTCTGAAGTTCTTTCAGCATTCCTTATTATCTCCCCATTTTTAAGACAACAGGAAACTGTGATCAAATCGAAAACTTTCACTGAAGGTAAATGAACTGCAAGCAATCTATGTGAGTCAATAAAATCAGAGCCTGTTTCCCCAAATTAACAAACATGATGAGTTACTTGGAAAAAGAAATGAGGTCTTATTACATGAAAGCCACAAAATACCTCTTTCTCAATCCCATCATCTCAGGGAAAAAAAAAAAAAAAAAAAAAAAAAAAAAAAAAAAAAAAAAAAAAAAAAAAAGGACTGCAGGCACTGTAAAGCCCTTTTAACTATCAGTTACAATATGTTCCAAAGTACTTCACTATCCACAAGCCAGCACATGCATTACTAGTTCACTACTCATTAAAATCACTGTGTAGAACGGGCATCAGGACACATAGAATATCAGTAATTTCCTTTGTCTTTCTGGACCAGTTGCTGACACAGGCATTTTCCAGTTCTAATAAGGAGCTATAGGGGCCCACAGAGTCCAACATCACATAACATCTGTCCCTAGCCATGCAGGTGTTGTGTGGGGCAGGTAGCCACAACTGGGAGGGTGATATTTAGCACATCAGCAAGAAGCACCATCTTGCCTTCATCATTACAAAGGAGCACTCTACTGTTATCCTGTTCCACTAAGTGATGGACTGGATTTTCTGTACGTCCCTGTTTCATAAGGAAGGCTCCACTAGGCTTAGCAGCACAGGACAGGTAGACACCTATTCTAAATCATGACTATCAACTACATTTCACCAATAGAGTTAAATCACCAAGAAAAAATGAGGTTGCAGGTGCTGTAAGTTTGTAAATTCCTCACATGCTGCTCAATGCTGATGTCAGGCACTAGGTGTCCATGAACCCACCCACAACTGCACCATGTCCTGCAAAGAGGCAGAGCAGTACTCACTTGTTAAAACATTCTTTAGCTTCTTTTAAGATGCTACCCTTGGACCATTCGTGCTGTCAGTAGTATGAGATAAATTTGGGAAACTCATTATCTGAAAGTGAATTAGTAATTCTGGCATGTTCTGAGACAGCCAACCCAACTACAAACAGCTTTCACAGTAGTGCAGCAAGCCACCACAAGTACAAAAGGAACTGTTGACTTGGCAACATCAGTCTTCTATCAATCTGAAATAATGAGTGTCCAAACAGTATGAGTAACCTAAATCTGCAGTGATTTAGGACCAGAAGTTGTGTACTGCAGTGTGAGAAGACTGGGACAAATTCTTTGCATGGGCCGATGAGGCTGCACGGCCGCAGGTTATTGTTCTGTGTCTGCAGTAGGGCATGATCCTAGCATGTGATAGCAATGTCTGTTCCAGACACGTCTGCACAGTGCTGGGGACAGGGTGACAACCACAGACTCACAAAGTCCTCCACCTTTGTCTCCTGTGCATCCATACAGTCCTCCTCATCCAGCATATATCCCTACCTTGGCATCTAAAAGGATATTCCAGTGCTTTCTGTACTGAGAGATGCCCCTGCCTTGCATAGGACTTGGGCTGCAGATGAATCTCCACTAGTACCTATTTATTCCACTGCTGCAGCAAAATCCCACAGCAGAGTTGTAACTTGGACTAATAAAATCAAATGTGACAGTGGAGTAAATTATATTAGATTTTGAAACAGTACAGGGAAGACCCAAAATGCATTACAGAGCAGTTCCCAGAAGGGGAGGGGAATGACATTTGGTAATCAGCCAAACATGCCCACAAACCCAATCCTGTACATTACACCCATGTGCAGAGGATAACTGAAGGTGCTACAGGATACAGGAGGGCAACCACATTCTGGAAGCAGTCCAAAGAGTGCAGGGGATGGGGAAAGGACAACTTGCCTATCCAAGCACAGAGGCCAGAAAAGCACACATGTGAATTGATGAGTTCAGACACCGAAACATACAGCACATCAGAAAGAGCAGAGATCAGCATTCAATTTTATAGTCAGGTGTAAATATCACAGTAGGACAACTACACAACACACTCTGTTATTTAATGGGCTTAGAGTATATGTACTACATATATAATTTAATTTTCTACAGCTCTAATGAAATGAGGACCAAGGGATCTGTTGCTTAATTTAAAGTCATCCATTTGGATGGCATACAGACCTCCTGGTATCACTGTTGTAAAACGAATAACTACTAAATCATATAATGATACAATGATTTAGGTCAGAAAGGACCTCTGTAAGCCATTAGGTCCAATCCCTGCTCAGAGGTGAAGTTGAGGACCATTTCAGTAACTTCAGAAACTCACCACATAAAAGTAAATAGTGGTGCTGTAGAACAGTACACCCATAGTATGGTTTACTCTGCATAGTTTCCAGTGGTCAGACAGCAAGCTCTAGCAGTGGGAATTCTTATTTTATGACAGCATCAATCTCCATGCCATGATTTTCTTCAGTTGCCACTTGGACAATAGATCTTTTCATTATCTTGTTCTTTTGAGAAAGACTCATTTGCACTTTCTGGTACTGAATCTCGTCTAGACGTCAGAGTTTCCACAACGTGCCCAGAAGAGTAGCATGGGAAAACTCAGAAAATTCACTTTTATCATGCAGAGTAGTTATTTAAATAAAAGCATATATCATATGACATATGATATATATGTAAGCTGCTTAGTTCTGTCTTTGAAGTAGTCACAAATAGTCATATAAAAACAGTCACATAACAGACTGTTAACTGCAAACATAAAGGTTTGGGGGAAAAAACGATATAACAGTTCTGAATCTTATCTGCAAAGTCACATTGAGCCCAGTACCAGCAGTACTGTAAATCAATAATTTGAGGATTAAACCCACTCCATTCCAAATACTCTTTTCTCATAATGAAAACACTAACAAGTACACTGTATAAAAAGAGCTTGTTAATGATACCCACAATATAATTAAATAGTGCTTACTGTTTTACCCTCCTATGGAGATAGTTTATAAGTCACAAGAGAGTATTTAGATCTGATTAGCCTTTCCCTAGTTTGTCTGGACTGACTAAAACATCTTTTACCATCACAGCTGGGTCCCTGAGTCCCAGCTCATAAGCAGTAGAATGTGCATTCCCTTGTTCATGAGAAATCCCAGGGAAGTCAATGGAGAGACTCACGTAATTAGGTGTGTATATTGAGTGCAGGATTAAGGATCTTAACTGCAGCTTTGTGTAACTGAGTGCTGCATTTTCTAAAGATGTAAAATAAATTTAATTTGAGAAGTATCAGAGTGATATAAAGTACATGAGGAAAAGTTTAGAAAATCTCATGCTTAAAGCTGAGACATCTACTTGAAAAGCATAATACTCCAAAATTATTTTGTAGATTTTTTAGGATTTAATGGGAAAGTCATATGTGTATTTTATTTAGCTCTTGATTTAGGGAGAACATTTGATGGGATATGGTTTGGTGATTTCTTCTGAAGTAGTCAGCTGTCTGACAGAAGCACAGCTGTAACATGTCACCTTTTCAGAACTCAGTCAGGATCATACACCCTTTGAATGATAGTCCCACAAGCAAAACCATGCATTTAGGAATTGCTCTATAAATCAGCAGGTTGCAATCTTCTCTCTCGTCAACATTGTACAGTTTAGCAGTGATAGAGGCCAGTTTGACACAGAAAGAACTGTCTTCTGAAACAGGAATACGCGGTCATTAAAGATACCGTACTTTTTGCCAGATAAACGAGCCCCATCTCAGTAGGGTTTCCAAGGTCAGTGTGTTACATTCAGCAAACCGTCCCTCACTCCTTTCCACCTCAGGCAAACGGAGGGCTCCCAGGAAGCCCGGGCAGCCCGTACCCTGCACGTCCCAGGTGAGCCCTGCAGCGCACGGCTGCCTGTGGGCGGTTCCCGGGCACGGGGAGAAGCCGCAGCCCGCGCTGCTGCAAGCGGGTAAAGACACCTGTGGGCTACTCTCGGACTCGTTTCTAAAGCAAAGTTTGATTCCGATGCTACACTGATCTTGAAATACAGTGGCGGGGGGGGGGGGGGGGGGGGGGGGGGGGGGGTTTCCTTACAGCAAATACACTTTAAATGAGTTACTGCGGCATGCACGGGGAAGAGGATAAATGGAGAGTTTGCTCAGACTCACGCAGCCCAAATGAAAGGGAAACCCTTCTCCTGCGGGCTGCACCACGAGCAGCGGGAACCGCTCCAGCGGGACCCAGCAAGCGAACATCCAACCCAGCCCCAGACGCCGCCGGGGCCCCTCGCCTCGGCCTCCCGCTCCCCGCCGGGCCCGCGCCGCCCGCGCTGCAGCCCCCGCCGCCCGCGGGGCCTTCCCGGCCG
>VZUI01056056.1:0-21756 GCA_013401135.1 Cettia cetti | reverse complement strand
CTTGCCCAGGTGCTCCTGGCATTGCTGCCGGGCTCTGTGGGAATGGCAGTTCCAGCTGCAGGCTCAGGCCCAGCCCTTGGGCTCCTCCTGTGCAGGCTGAGCACTGGGCTTCCCCTGCATCCCCACGTGTGCAGGGGGAACCCCCAGCCCCTGGAACTGCTTCTGTTGGTCCATGTCGTAAATGAAAGGGTCATGTGGACACAGGTGACGGGAGGCTGCTGCTGTATTTCTGAGGTGTATGGCCTTCTTTTTTAGATGGTTTGGCATCCTACAGCATCCCTGAAGGAGGGACAATAGCAGCTCCTGGCTTCCCCATTGTTTATCTGAATGACTCGACCTATGATGGCTACCAGGAACGCAGGTGGGAGAAGTTGTCCTGTTCTATCCCTGTCACTGTGCAGACTCTTTCCTACTCACCCTGTCACTGGTATCCCAAACACTTCTTCATGCTTGTAGGATGATGGCAGATGCTGGGTAACAATGTCTTTATATATTAACATCTGACTGTTTCAAGCTGGGCTGGTACACTCGAGCATGGATATTTAAAAAAAAAAAAGGGGTTTATGTACAGAGCAGGTGTTGCATGTAGCTGTCCACCACTAACTTAGGAACCTGGGTCTGCAGGGGAGTGTCAGGGGGCTGCAGATGTAGGCACTAAACCCAATCTGCTAAGCCAGGACTCCTTGAAACTACTTAACCTCTAGTTCATGTGCCTGTCTGGCCTGGAAGTAGGAATCTGCCTCTTCCAGCTGTAAATCTTGGTTTGCAGTTCAAAGGCACCTTTACCTGTGCTCTAGTGACAAGAGGGCTCACCTATGTGGGCTTGCAGAGCCAAGGACTTGCAGAAGGGATCAGAATTGTGCAGCAGTGGCATCTTCTACTCTGGAACAGTGCTGGAAAACTGTATGAGTGGCTCTGCACCCTCACATAGGAGTGGAATGAGGCAAAGAGTCCAATTAACATTGGAAAGGGCCAGTAACACTCTTCTCTTAGGAGCAATGCCAGAAATGATCCTGGTTTTACCTGGCTGTGGCTCATGAGCTGCCCATGGTCTCATTTGCCACTTTCCAGCCTTTCTGTGCCTGCCTGCAGGCCTTTCCCCACAGCTTCCCCAGCACAGGATGGAGCAGTGTTCCTGCCATGTAGCTGCTTGGTGAGGTGCTGCAGTTCCAGCTCTGTTGGGAGAACACACAGTGTCATTTTCCAGAGTGCCTGGCTTTGCTCTCCAGAGGCTCTGCCTGTAGCTCAGCTTTGCTGTTCGTCCTTGATACTTCTGCCTTTTCCCAAGCTGGGAATGATGCTAAAATCCCAGCCCAAACAACATCAAGGTGGTGCTGCATAAGAACAGTGAACAAATTCTTGTCCAGAGTGGGTCAAGAGTAGGAAAACTGATGTTTTGCTGGTACCAGTTGAAAGACGTGTGGTTTCTCACTGGAGCTCTGGCTGACTGTTGGTTCTCCTGGCCAGGCACCTGTATGGAGGGCTGGGCCAGCTCACAGATGGGGTGCTGGGTCTGGATGACTTCACCCAGAGCCACCAGTACCGCGTGTGGCCAGGCTATGACTACGTTGGCTGGAGGAACGAGAGCTTCAGCACGGGCGCTGTGGAAATGGAGTTCCAGTTTGACCGCCCACGGAACTTCACCTCCATGAAGGTAACTCAGCGTGGTCCCTCTCCAGGGGGACAGGCTTTGGCTCTGGGGGCTTCCAGGTGGCCCCTTTGGGGTATTAAGGGACCTTGGAAGGGACCTTGAAGCTCATCTCGTTCCACCCTCTTCCACAGGCAGGGACACCTTCCACTAGCCCAGGTTGCTCCAAGCCCCATCCAACCTGGTCTTGAGTACTCTTCCCAAAGCAGGAGGGTACAGGAAATGCCCGACAGCAGAATTTGAGCAGGAGATATCCCAAGTTTTCCAGTGTAGAAAGGTGAAGCAGGTGAGCACTTGCTTCTTCAGAGCTCAGGCTCTCCTTCCAGTATTTGGCTTGAAGGAATAAAAAGCAGACACCTGAAGCAGTGTTTAGGCAGCTGAGATAGATTTAGGATGTAGGATTTACTGACCCCTGAGGTAAAGGAATGTGGCTGTGCTTCCATTTTGACCAAACATTTCTCTGGATGCCTCAGCGTGTGCTTGTGCTGTGGGAAATTATTTAAACACACAGGAAAAGCATGAGCTGAACTTTGAGTCTCTAGTAAACAGCAGGATCTTTTAAAAAAGAATTGGTGGCTTTTCTTGTAGATATTTCAAATGAAGGAGAACCCACCACATCCTTAAATAAATTGTTTTGGTGGTTACTTACTCTGGTTTTATTTTGTCTATTTTTAACTTGCAACTGTTGGCTCTTTGCCTGCTTTTGCTGGCAAAAATAAGAGTCCTGCCTTCTCAGAACTCTTCTGCTTCTAAACCATGATTAAAGCACTCTCTCAATCTTTGCTTCAGCAAACTAAGTTGGCAGGACTTCTCAATGCCTTCCTGATGAGACCAAGGCACATTTTTAGAGCAGTCACCCAATCCTTCCTTTCTTTGCTGATTACTCTTTTGGAGGTATCAAATCTGGATCTGGATGCAGGCTTTCCATCAAATTGCATAAAAGAATGGCACCAATTTCCTGCTTTTGGACGATTCCTCTTTGTTTGTGAATCTTGTGATGATATTAATCCTTCAGGCCAAGAGAGAGCAAGCCAGTGGTCTTTAAGGCTTTGGGATCATGCTAAAAATGAGTTCCAAGTTATTAGTGTCCAGGATAAAAGTCTAATGTGGAAAGCATCACTTAGATTTTGTCCCTGAGTTCACTACCCTGATGTGAGTCAGTCCTTGAGATTATTTTAGGAAACTCCCTCCCTCCCATTTAGTTTATTTTATTGCTAGCGATTCTGCTGTCTCCTCAGGTCATTGAAAAAAACTGAGCAAATAATTTTTGTTTAGGAATGCATTCCTCTTAGAAAACAGAGAAGAATATGTGCCTTAAAATTTGTAAGACTTGCTAGTGCATAATGTTTAATCAAATTAATGTAATACACAAGCCCACACTATGCTAATTGGGGACAGATGCCTTCCAAAAATCTGTCTTGTAAACACAATCATCCTGATAACCAAACACATCAGATCATAAAAACACTACTTCATCTAGCATCTAATTAAAAAACTGTTCTGATTAGCATAAATTAATCTTCATTATTTATTGAATGTTGCCTCCTTCAGCATTGCATTTCCTTTGTACAGGCCAGGTGGCCTGTGGATAATTTTTGCGTTTTCTTACCTGTTAGCTTTATCCCAGTCCTCTGAGCTTTCCCAGCATCCAAGAAGGTATTAAAAATAAATGTTAGCAACACTGAAACTGCGTTGCATAGGCTTGCCTGCTGTAAAATTGTAAGAGATGTTTGCTATAGAAAATGTCTCTGTATCAGTCCAGGATGGAAACACATCCAGCTCCTGTCCAAATATGGCACAAATTGTATATTCCAGGCATCAGGCTTTCTTGCCTGGTTATGAATGACTGTTTCTCCTTATTGAATTTTGTCCAAGCTTCATCTGCTCATAATTATATGCAAATACCCTCCTTTTGTCTTTTTGCTGCTCATCAGGCTGGTTGTCCTCATTAGTGCTTCACTGCTTTTCACTGCAGGACCTCACAGAGGCCAAGCAATTAATATGGTTCAAAGCTGTAGGTGATTTAGAAACTGTTGCTGTCACAGTGGCAAATACTCCTCAGTCACTAGGAAATGGTTCCTGGGGTCCTGGGGGGGCTGGGCCATGGTGGCTGTGAGAATGGAGCAGGCTGAGGGATACTGAAGGCTTTGAGTCACCTTATTTCTTCTGGTTCCTCGTGGGTGGCCACAGTGCTGAGATATTGTGGTCCTGAGCTTCAGGTCTTCCTAACAGAACTCAGCCTGATGCTGAGCCACCAGGAGAAGCTGATGGATGCAGGCTCAGGTGATGTTTTCCCTAAAACTCAGATCTTTAGTTGTCTTCAAGGTGCAACCAGAGCAGGTGTATGTCAGGGTTTGTATCTGCCTGGGTTTGTCCTGGTTTGTGGTTTTTTGGGAGGAATTAGCTTAGACTGCAGATGCTAAAAGTTTCTAAATGATAAGAAATTTGGGACAAAATTCTCATCTGGTGGCAGAGGTCAATTGTGGTAGGTCATAGCTGGTACCTCAAAAGAGGGACCAAGGACAAAGAAATCCCTGGGATTCTCTCATACCAAGAGGGACAGAAGAAGAATTCAAGAGCAATATTAGGGTCTGGATTCTCTATTGCTTCACTGTTTCATTACCAAATGGCTGCTGTGTCATTGTTTCCACGCTGGCCTCTGAGACTGTTTCTGTGGGGGTTTTGGTGGATTCAGTACTTCATTTTTTAACATGGTTGTTACAGTTCACAGACCACAGTCTATGGGCTGTCCACTCCAGCTGTTGATCTTTGAGTAATATTTAAGCTGCAGCTTTGTCTAGTCTAACTATTATTAATGATTAGATTGTTGCATACAATTTTCACTACAATCCATCTTTACTATAATTAATGATCAGATTATTAGCTCCAGGGTTCACTCTAATCCATTTTTTGACTTGCAGAACAGAGTCATGTAGTTCAGATAAAGTTCAATTTGTGGCCTAACAATTCCAGCGACTTATATCAGGCAATTCAAATAATACCAAAATTTTAACTCTAATTGTTTAGGTGTGTTTTTTCTTTTCCTTCTTAGATTAAATGTTCAAAGAGACTTGCTCTGCAAAGCTTTAGATTAGTACAAGGTTTGCTTGCTAATTTTTATATGGGTCTTGTAAAGAGCCTGCCAGAATCTGACCATTAATGTAGCTTTTGCAGGTAAAATTCAGAGCTCCTTTCAGAACAGCATCTTCCCCAGTGTTCTCATTGCACACTGGAAGAAGTCACTCATTCAGCATTTATGCAGGGAGATACTGGGAATGGAAAACTCTGGTGAATGGAACATCCTTGGGGCTTGATTTAGGTGCCCGTAAATCTCCTCTCTGACAGATCCGTTCTCCTCTTACCCAGGTGCACTGCAACAACATGTTCTCCAAGGGAGTGAAGATTTTCCAGAGGGTGGAATGTCTGTTCAAACCCCGCCTGATCGCAGACTGGGAGCCCGAGCCTGTGGGGGTGGCCACGGTCCTGGATGACAAAAACCCCAGTGCCAGGTTTGTGACCGTGCCCCTGCAGCAGCGCGTGGGCAAGGCCATCCTGTGCCGCTTCTTCTTCGCCGACTCCTGGATGATGATGAGCGAGATTTCCTTCCAGTCAGGTGAGGGTTCCTGCAGCCTGGCACCCCTGCAGCAGCACGGGGAGCAGAGGAGCTGGTGTGGGACTGCAGGACATGTGGGGGGGACAGGAGAGTGGCACCGTGGGCTGCACAGTGGGAAGGAGGAGATTGTACAGGTGCTGGAAGGGCAGTGGAGGGGCTGAAAGGTCCAGTGGATGCTTTTCAGGCTGGTGCTGATGCACATGAGCAGAAGCATGACCAGGACAACCAAAAATTGGGCGGTAGAGCAGTTGCTCTTTTAGAAACAGATCACAGAATGTCTTGAGCTGGAGGGACCCACCCAGATCCTCCAGCCCCTGTCCCTGCCCAGAGCCCCACCAAGCCCAGCCTGGGCATCCCTGGCAGCGCTGTCCAAAGGCTCCTGGAGCTCTGGCAGCCTCGGGGCCGTGCCCATTCCCTGGGGAGCCTGGGCAGTGCCAGCAGCCTCTGGGGGAAGAACCTTGCCCTGCTCTGCAGCCTGAGCCTGCCCTGGCCCAGCTCCAGCTGTTCCCTGGGTCCTGTCGCTGGTCACCAGAGTGAAGAGATCAGTACCTGCCTCCACTGCCCCAGCTGTGGCTATGATATTGAGTTTTGCTTCTCTTTATCAAGTGTTTTCTTAGGAATAATTCAAGTATGTCTGGAGATGATGAGATCAAGTTTAGCAGATTATTAAAAAATAGAGGCTGACTTTTTTTCCTTAAGTCTTAACTATGATGCAGAAGTCAATGCCATGAGATGCTTTAAAAGGCTCTGGAGGGAAAAGGACCAAAGTCTTGGAGAAAACCACCAGGACTAACAGGGAAAGGTGTGGCTGTAGCTTTCTACTCCAAAGTCTCTAATAAGCTATAGTGAGAGAACATTCCTGAGGGAGCTATTCCCTGGGTGCTGCTTGTTGCTTACCTTGCAGACAGCAGCCCCTCCTGTTCCTGATCAGCTGCCTGAGCCCCAGCCCCCTCCTGCTGGGGTTGGGGTTGCAGGGGCTGCTGGCAGGATCAGGGGGGTTTTGTTGGGCTGACACACTCCCTTTCCTTCCACAGACATGGAGAGTGTGAATCCCAGTTTTGTTACAGTAGCCACAAGCACCACGGATCTCCTGGAAACGGAGCACAACGTTACTGAAGGCACCTGGGGTAAGGACTTCTGCCCCTTGGCCATGCCAAGGGCTCAAGGAGCGTCCCAGTTAATGTGATCTTTTCCTCCATTCTGGAGATCTGGGGATAGCCTGATCAGTGCCTTGTGCAAGGCCAGCACGTGACAGTCCCCTGAGCCTCAGCTGGCCAGGGCTGGCACAGAACATGGGCTGGAGACTCAAGTGGAGCCAGTGAAGCTCTGAGCACTGTCTGCTCTGGGATGGATCCACTGCAGGAATCTGTTCTGCTCACAGTGGTCTTTGATTGCAGAAGTTCTCTGCACAGTTCCTAGCTCTTTGAGCCTCCAAAATGAGAATTTCTGGTAAGAGCAAAATGTGAACACAGCTGGTGGTAATGTTCAGGGAGCTGCCCAAGATCTTTTCTCTACCAGACTGTAGGAAGTTGGCTGGCACAGAAAACCTCTGGTGCTTTAACGCCAGATTCTCCTTCTCTGTGATTGCAGGAACCACATCTTCTGTAACCAGCACCTGGATAGGGGAGAAGGCAGATGATTCCAACACCTCCATCCTGGTGGGCTGCCTTGTGGCTATTATTCTGCTGCTCCTCATGATTATAATCATCATTCTTTGGAAGCAATATGTTCAAAAAAGGTTGGAAAAGGTAATACAATGGGGCTATTTTGTAGACACCAGTTCAGAACTAATCATTAACCCTAATGAGCTCAGACCTGTGTGGAAAGCACAGGGTTCCCCCAGCTCCATGGAGTAGCTAAAGCTGCTCTCACAGCAGGGGAGGATGCCAGCCCTGTCCAAGATATTACTGGAAGTTGTTCTGCTTGCAGCCAAGGCATTACTTAACAACTGGGCATGAGCTCAGTGTTTTGGGTATTTTTTTCCCTCTCCTCTGCAGGCCCCACGTCGAATCCTGGAGGAGGATGCCACTGTCCGCCTCTCCTTCTACAGCTACACCATTGCCAACAACCAGACCCAGATCCACCAGTCAAATCCCACCTATGAGCGTGCTTTCCCACTGGATTTGGAGTATCACCAGCCAGCTACACTGCTCCAAAAGCTTCCAGAGCTCTCCCAAAGTGCAGAGGATTCAGGTAACCTCTTCAGTCTCTGGAAGCTGCATGTTTCTTCTTTTATTATTTCTGTCAGATTGTAAAATGTGCCACTTGTCAGTGTGTAAGTTGCCATCTTTGACTCCTGTGCAATGCAATAACCCAGGGACCTCAGGCACTGTTGTGGAGCACTGGCACTTCTTGGCGTGGAACTGTGACAGCTGGAGCAGCAGTCCCACTAGAGGGTGGTGGCCTTTTATTGTTTTAGTCGAAGACTGTTTATGTATTACCCAGGTCATCTTTTAGCAGCTGGTTTGGGCAGTCAGAGCAGCCACACATCATTTGTGGAGATGCTGCCTGCAGCACTCCTGGGAGAGGACCTTTAACACCTTTTTCTGCAGCCTAGGCTCTTTGGAATTCCTATAGAAAAACCAGAAGGAAATAGAGCAGGGAATTGTCTGTGGTGTCCTGGCTTCCAGCCCCTGGGGAGTTTTTGGACCCACACAGAAGGGAATGTTTCCAACAGGGTTTTGTACTCAGTGAAGGCAGTGCTCATCAGTGAATAGAAGGGCAGTGCTGCATTCCTCACACTGACAAGTTGCTAAGATCCAGATTTATTCTACACAGGGAGGCTCCTGGATTGAGCCAGGGTGTGAATTTGAAGCAGAACAAATGTTCTGTGTAATACTGACCCTAAAGGGAGTTGATTCTAAAGCATTATCCCATATTTATGTGAATAAGCTGTAAGGGGGAGAGGAGTTTGCTACCTGAGGACATGGGAAGTGGAAGCCTCGATCAGTTCTTGTTGCAGGAGGGAATCCAGAGCAAGTTTGACGTTGCAAACAACATCCCTGCGTGAGGTAATGTGAACTGATTGTGCTTAGGATGAATCAGAAGCAGAAAACCGCTTCAGACTCGGTGTCTGAGCAAGAGCTGTAGCTCTCATGGCTGGCTAGAACAGGCTGTGTTGAGCAGGAATTTGCTGGCAGCTCACAGGTATCGTTCTGGTTAAAGCAGAGCAGTGTGTCCCATGGAGGTGTCTCTCAGGATGAGGCAGCAGGTGGCCGAATTCCCAGAGCCCTGGGATTGGGAGAGGTGCAAACTGGAACATACTGGTTCTGAGGGAGCGAGCGTGTGACTCTCCTGCCTTTGCCTCCCCTTAGTGTGCAGTGGGGACTACGCTGAGCCCGACCTGACCAAGTCCACCCCTCACCAAGGCTTCCAGAACAACGTTCCCCACTATGCTGAGACAGACATCGTGCACCTGCAGGGCGTGACGGGCAACAACATGTACGCAGTGCCCGCCCTGACCGTGGACTCCCTCACCAAGAAGGACATCTCCGTGGGGGAGTTCCCCCGGCAGCAGCTGCGCCTCAAGGAGAAGCTGGGGGAAGGGCAGTTTGGAGAGGTACAGCCATCCCCTGCTGCTTGGCCTCCAGCAGAAAGGAGGTGCCTGGCAGAGAGGAATCTTCAGAGGTGTTGCTCGGTGGGGCTGAGGGTTCTGCCTTCCAGTGTTTTAGTTAAAATGTGTGCTGGCCCTTGGGGGAAGCTGATATCCCCCAGGCTAAGCCACTGAGCCTTGTGCAGCTGTGAGGCTCTGCTCAGCACCACTGGGGTCTTTATCATAGATGAACTTGCAGACTTTTTCTGTTTGCTATCTATATCTCTTCATTCCCACGTAGGGTTGGGAATTCAGACTTCCACATCTGTGGACATCTCAAATGTGATGGCTGTCACCCACCTTTTGGATATGTAGGTTTGGAAACTCTCCACAGTCCAGCTAACACCGACCCTAGCTGCTAAAACAGCTTTCCCAGTCTCAGTTGGAGGTTCTGGGGGTGCTCTGCACACTGACCCAAGCAAAGACAGAATTTCCCAAGCACTGTGACACCCTCATGTTTTCTGGCATTGCTGCTTGCTTAAGCCCCAGTTTGTCAGCAGCCTCAGGCAGAATGATGCACACATCTGTCATCTGCCAAGCTTTCCCTTTGCTCCTTGAGCTCCTTTCAAGCTGTCAACATTTTCACCTCACCTTTTCTTCTCTCCATGCTTCATTTTCACACCATCTGTAGCTCCATCCTGAGCTCCATCCTGAGCAGGTCTTTCTCTCTCCTGCTCTCACTTTCCCACTGTCTTTTTTCTTCCCAGCTTTTGTTCATTCACAGCCTTAAATTCTGCTTCTCTACTACATTTTCGCAAACATAGCCCTTCACTGACTGCTTCCTGTTCCGTGATGTTCCCATCTTTGTGGTTCCTTTCTGACACTCCACCTTCCTTTCCCCAGCCTCCTTCCTGTCCTCTCACTTACTTCTGGCTCACTGTTTTCTGGGGAGGTGCTGACATCTGCAGCCTCCTCACCTGGCTGTCAGTGCAGCCCTTTTTGCTGTTGCCTGCATCCTGCTCTGTGCTCCAAAAGTGGGACAGAGGATTTTCTCATTGGTTTGCCTCTGGTTTTTCCTTTCCTCTCATGCTGTCATTGTAATGATTGTAATAACTCCTCCTCTGTATTGACTGGAGATGGCTCTCCCATCTCCATTTTCCTTGAGGATGGATTCAAAGCCTGTTCCTTTCCATGTATCATATGCTCTTTTGCAAATGTGCTGCACTGCATTTTCCTGTCTCTCCTCACCTCCTTAGTCTTTCCCAAACTGGGCATCACGTGCTCTGCTCCACTGCTCTGTGTACTCATTGCTTCTTTCAGGTCTCCACTTTTCCTTCCTTTCAGTCTTTTGTTTTCCTTGCTCCCAAGGAAGCACCACCGCCCCTCCCTGGTGACACATCACCTCGGAATTACCTGTGCTTATTCCTGTGGCTCTTCCCTGCCCCAGGTCTCATGACTGTACTTTCCCCACAGCAGATTCTTTCTCTGTGGGACTGCAGCAGCATCTTTTTACCTTCATTCCTGTTCTGCAGGTTTGTCCCATTTTCTCTGCTGTCTCATTTTCCCCCTCACCATGCTTGTGACATAAGTTCTTGCTGCTCTCTTCATACAAAATTCATTATTGCTCCCATTACATTCCCCTCACTGCTGCAGGTCTGACACATCCAGTCTGCTCCTCTTTTTGAGTCCTTTCTCCTATCCACACCCTCAGTTCTGTCTGCTTTCCCCACCCAGTTCTCTATTTGGATGCATGTTCTAGTAACTTCTTAAGCAAGTGTCTTGTCACCCCCTCTTGTCTCAGGGGTCACCCAGCAGATAAACAACCTTGGCAGTAATTTTATATTATTAATCATTCATTTATTGGAAGAATTCCAGATTGTGTGTAGTCATTTGAGTATTTATCTCTGGGTGTATATGTACAGGTGAGGTGTTCGTATCAGGGACACATATGCACACATTTTTCTCCTTTTTATTTTTCTGCTTGAGTTTGAGGGGTTTGTATAACTGGCTGTTGTTCTTGGATGCTCCTCAGTGAAGTCTGAGCAATGCCTCAAGCCAGGCCATGGTTTGATGGCTGTGGGGTTGTGTGAGGTGTTTTAGTGCAGCACAGACACATTTAGGCTCCTGAACATCCCCAGTAGATGCTGGGTGAACTGGGCTGCCCCAGTGCAGTAAATCCAGTGTGTGGGGGACTCATCTGGCTTTGATCCTCATGTCCTCCTATGTCCTGGACATGTTATGTCAGGATCCAGAGCCAACCCTTGGGTCATTTCTGATCACAGTTATGTCACCTTCACCAGATCATTCACTTGTTCATTCTGCCAGCAGTGACCTGCCTGTGATGTTGTTTTCCTCTGGTTTTCTGCCTCTGTGTGTGCTCTTACAGCTGCCTCTGCCTTCTGCCCTACAGGTGCATCTCTGTGAAGCTGATGGCTTGCTGGAATTCCTGGGAGTCTCACCCTCAGAATTCACTCACCAGCCGGTTCTTGTGGCAGTGAAAATGCTGAGATCAGATGTCAACAAAACAGCCAGGTAAGGGCACCTGCAGTGCCAGCCAGCTGGGGAGGAAAACAAATACTCCCCAAGCACAGGCTAACCCTGGGGACTGCTGTGGCAGTGTCTGGGTCTGTGGTGTATATTCCATGTGCTCTGGGAAGGAGCAGGACACAGCAGGGAGTGGGGGATAGGGGAAGCTGGAATGTCAGCCTGAAATGCTGCATTAATCCTGTTGGCTGGGAGGTCAGTGTTGAACACGAGCTCAGAACCAGTTTCACACTTGTGTGTGCAAAGTGCAAATTACTCTGCACTGAGAACACACCACTTGTGCTGTTCTCAGACAAAAGAACAGTTTAGGACTCAAAGGTGTTTTCTGTTTTACAAGGAATGATTTCCTGAAGGAGATCAAGATCATGTCCCGGCTGAAGAACCCCAACATCATCCGGCTGCTGGGCGTGTGCGTGCGGGACGACCCCCTGTGCATGATAACAGAGTACATGGAGAACGGAGACCTCAACCAGTTCCTGTCCCAGAGGGAGATCTACAGCAAGTTTGCCATTTCAAACAACATCCCCTGTGTCACGTAAGAGAAGCTGCCTCTCTTGTTGGGATAAATCAGCACTACAGAGCTGCCAGTTTCATCTGCTGTGCCTTCCCAGCAGGGGCCTTCCTGCAGCCTGGCCATGGCTGTGTACCCCTGAAGTGTCCCTGACAGAGCCCTTCTGGTCACAGAGGCCATCTTAGGTGTATTTATTGTGGTGACCATCTCTTTATGTTAGTGGGCTTGCATCAAATATTTCATTGATATGAAAATCAGTTGCATTACAGCAAGAATTTTAGGATAAAAATCAAGAATGTCTCTTAGGCTTTTAAGAAGATTCATATGTTTTCTGGTGTCCAAAAGAGAGAAGCTGAGTGTGGAGCTTGAGTAAGATGATTTCTTCAGCCAACAGAGGGAGGATATTTGGCAAAGAAAACCACTTTTTGTCAGTAGTGGCACTTGTCTCCCTCCTCAATGGAAGGATTAAATCTGCCATAAAAGCATCTCTGCTATTGCAGAAATGCTTTCTCAGAGGAGAGTCGTGTAGGACTGAGATATTCTGCTTGATAAGGAGCCCTGCACTGACCAGAAGCTGCAGCATTGCTGAGCCTTTGGTGTGTTCCTCTCCAAAAGATTACTTGCATTTATGGTTCAGGCACAAGGCAGGCAGGCAGAGCCAGCTCTGATGTGCTGGACAGGAGGTGGCTGGGTCTTACCATGGCCAGACAACACCAGCCTTGCTGCCAGGACCTGTCAGTGGTCCTGTCAGGAGCATTGACCTGGTGTCCTGCAGTCAGGACATGCCAGGAGCTGTAGGAGGAGAGAGGATTTGCATCTGAGTAGAAATAGATTCCAATCCTCTCCAGTGTCCTGCCCTTTCTGCCCATCTGAAACCTCATTCACCTCTAGACTTTTGGCTTTTCTTCCTGGCCAAAGCCTTAAAATGTTCTTTCTTTATCTCCTCTTTGCTTCTCATCTGACTTGAGCACTGGCACACACATTGTTCTTCCTTGCTTTCATTACTTGGCTCTACCTCTAGTTTTTGTCTCTCACTGATCCTTCAGCGTCCCCTTTTGTCCCTCCCAGGCAGAGGGTGTCACACGGAGGCAGCTCTGGAGGGGCTGTGTGCTGGCAGTGACAGGAGTGCCCTGCCCAAGGAGCAGCTTGGCTCTGCTGGTACCTGTGGGCGTCTGATGGATGTGACAAGGTTCAGGCACTGCAGCTGCCTCCCAGAGCCAGGATTTGGTGCATCACAGGTGCTGACCAGCCCTGTCACACACAGGGATCACACATTCTTAAGTCCTTATGGCTCTTTGGCATTTGAAATGCATTTCCCTGCTGTCTCTGGCTGGCTGGTCACAGAATTATTTAGGTTGGAAAAGCCCTCTAAGATCATTGATGTTCTCCCAGCGCTGCTAAGGCCACCATGTCCCAAAAGTGCCACATCTACATGGCTTCTAAATCCCTCCAGGAATAGTGAGTCCAGCACTGCCTGTGCTAAGAACTGACAACATTCTGGTGAAGAAATTTTCCCCAATATCCAACCTATGCCTTCCCTGGCCCAGCCTGAGGCCGTTCCCTCTGCTCCTGTTCCTGTTCCCTGGGAGCAGAGCCCGACCCCCCCGGCTGTGCCCTCCTGGCAGGGAGTTGTGCAGAGCCACAAGGGCCCCTGAGCCTCCTTTGCTCCAGGCTGGGCCCTCCCAGCTTCTTCTGCATCAGCTTTTCTGCTCTTCCAAAGGCAGCTCTGCCTTTGGGGTGCTGCCCTGAGGCACGACAATGACTCTGCTGAAGTGTCTGTCCCACCCTGTCCCTCTGCTCATGGAGCTGCTTGGGGCAGGAACGAAGAGGAGGCTGCTGATGTGACCCTGCCAGAGTTTATGGGGGACAGGAAAGGTGGGGCTGCTCGGATGGGGAGAGCAGCCCCAGGCAGGGAGGGAACCACAGCTGAGCAGGGGAAGAGAAAACCTGGGATCCTGGAGGCCATGGGGTCTTGGAGGCTGTGCCCATTCCTGTGCCACAGGCCAACAGCCAGGTTCAGGGTACAGGTGAGTGGAAGAGTTACTGCTCTGGAGCCTATAAAAAGTAGGAAGAGGGAGTTTTTATACAGACAGACAGTGACAGGACAGGGAGAATGGTTTTACACTGCCAAAGGACTGGTTTAGATTAGATTTTAGGAAGAAAGTCAAACCATTCCGTGATTCTGTGATAGTCGTCTTTTTTTTCTGTGTTCTGGTGGCAAAGACCTCTTTTTCTGACCTTTACTGAAAAAACACAAACTGTGAGCAGTTTATCAGATGAGTTCTGATGAGCACTTGGTTGTGTGAAGCATTTGAGCACCAGCAGTGGGAAACAGGCTGAGCAGCACAGAGCAACAGTGTGGGAAGAATGCTGGGAGTCTGATGGTCCAAACTCTCTCTGAATCCTTTATTAATCCATTCTTCATTTGACTAATGGAGGAATTAAAATTAAATTAGATGGAAAATGCATCTGTTTCTATTTTCAGTAATGTTTAGCATATTTAAAACCAAGTCAACTCTCTTTAATGTGAAGTGACACACTTATGTTAATATAAGCATTCAGTAGTGGTGGTGTTTGAAATACCAGGCTAAGTGGTTTTCAAGATAGGAGATTCTGAGCTTAATTTTTCATGTCTCTCTGCAAAAAGTTGGTGCTTTGATGCATGAACTCTTTGAAAATCTCGAGATTAATGTTTGATATTGAAAAAAAAATAAATCTAAAGGATGTCAGGTTGTGAAGGCCTGAATTTCAGGGACAGCCTGTCTATTCCTGCTTAGTCAGCTCAGGATCCTGGCTGTTCGTGCCCTGGAACGAGACAGTTTAGTTCCACTGTTATGGCAGAAGATAAAACAACAGCTCACTAGCACATCAAATACAATAAAGTCTTGAGTGTGGGGCAACTCCACTGATTTTTCTTTGTTATGTTTTCCTTTACTGCAGCCACTCCAACCTGCTGTACATGGCCACCCAGATCGCCTCGGGGATGAAGTACTTGGCATCTCTGAACTTTGTGCACAGGGATCTGGCAACTCGCAACTGCCTGGTGGGGAACAACTACACCATCAAGATTGCAGACTTTGGCATGAGCAGGAACCTGTACAGTGGGGATTACTACAGGATCCAGGGGAGAGCTGTGCTGCCCATCCGTTGGATGGCCTGGGAAAGCATCCTGCTGGTAGGCACTGCACAAAGCCAGCCAGCCTTCCCCCCTTCCCCCCCGAAGCAGTGACACAGCTGTGTGCCACCCAGGCCCCTGGTGAGAAACCCATGGGGTTGTGTTGGACATAACTCATATCCTGGGAGAGGAGCATGCCCTTGGAAATTCAGGAATGTCATTGAATGATTTGGGTTGGAAGGACCTTAAAGATCACCCAGTGCCACCCCTGCCATGGCAGGGACACCTCCCACTGTCCCAGGCTGCTCCAAGCCCTGTTCAGCCTGGCCTTGGGCACTGCCAGGGATCCAGGGGCAGCCACAGCTGCTCTGGGCACCCTGTGCCAGGGCCTGCCCACCCTCACAGGGAAGAATTTCCTCTCAATCTCCCATCCAGCCCTGCCCTCTGGCAGTGGAAGCCATTCCCTGTGTCCTGGCACTCCAGACCCCTATAAATTGTAACTCTCCATGTTTCTTGTCAGGCCCTGTGAGGCCACCCTGAGCTCACCCCAAAGCTTCTCCTCTCCAGGTGAGCACTCCCAGCTCTCCCAGCCTTTCCCCCCAGCAGAGCTGCTCCATCCCTCTGATCCCCCTGGTGCCTCCTCTGGATCTCTCCAGCAGCTCCAGGTCCCTCCTGTGCTGGGCCCAGGGCTGGGGCAGCTCTGCAGGTGGGCTCTCACCTGAGCACAGGGGCCCAGGGGCAGAATCCCCCTCCCCTCCCCTGCTGCCCAGGCTGGGGCTCAGCCCAGGGCAGGGGGTTCAGGGCTGGGCAGCTCCAGCTCTCACCCACAGCAGCCCCAGGCCCCTCCCCAGGGCTGCTCCCTCTGCCCAGCCCAGCCTGGATTGATCCTGGGGTGTCCTGACCCAGGGACAGCTCCAGGGAACCCTCCTGAGGTTCCTGTGTGCCACTGCCTGAGCTTGTCCAGGTCTCTCTGGATGGCATCACATCCCTCAGGCCTCGTCTGGGCATGAATGCCTGGCATTCCTGCTGGAGTTTTAAGGATTTAATGATCTCTGCTCATTCCCCCAGCTGGGAAGCTGAGAGAGGCAGGGACAAAACTTCCTGAGTTTCACGTGCCAGATCTTGTTTGAGGTTGTGGGGATTTTTCACATTTAAGGGTCCTGCTGTCTCCCCTCAGGACATTGTTCCACAGCCCAAATACATCCAGTCTGGAGGACATTCAGCCATTTCTTTTTTCTTGTAATAGTTGGTGAGTTACTTTCTTACAACATGCTCTCCAAGTACCCAGAAATCCACCCTCTTTTCCTGGTTGAGGCTGCATCTAAACCATAAATCACTCCCATCTTCCAAACCTTGACAGACTGCAAGGGTTGCCAAATAAGCCTGGGTGAAGTGGGGCTGGGATGTTTTCTGCCCAAACAGGCCCTCCAGCCCCTCAAGTGTTTTGTGTTATTTTCTGAGCAATCATCTTTTTACTTCTCCAGAAACACATTGTTCCAAACACAGCCAGTTTGGGCACATTTTTTGAAGGCAGAAAACAGGGACAGCAAGAAGATTGTCATTGGCTTCTTACATGTGCAAAAATCAAAATTATCTTGGGCCTTTCTCTAAGAGTCTGGAGTCTGCTCTGGCTCTGCTTTCACCCCAAGGGCTTTGCTTCTCTTTCCAAGGCTTTTCTGTGAGCTCTGCTGTTTTGGGTGGAGGTAGGCAGTGACTGTTCCCCCTCCCTCAGTTTATTTTATTCTGCTGCAAACAGGCTGTCTCAGGAGGGACAGAATTCTCCAGCCTTCTCTGGGACCTGCTCCCTGTTACAGAGCTTTGCCCCTGTGAAAACCGCTCCGTCTTAGGGCTTGTGGGACCCCAGGTGCTACTGCTGCCCTACAGCCAGCCCTGTCACCCCCGTGTGCGTGGCTGGGAGCAGCTCACCAGCTGTGCTGCCTCTTCCTGGAGCATTTCCCCAGGTGCAGACTGAGGGGGTTTTGCTGAATGGGCCCCTGGGCTGAGCAGGTCTCTCTGTCCACAGGGCAAGTTCACCACGGCCAGCGACGTGTGGGCGTTCGGGGTGACGCTGTGGGAGATGTTTGTGCTGTGCAAGGAGCAGCCCTACAGCCTCCTGACGGACGAGCAGGTCATCGAGAACACCGGCGAGTTCTTCCGCAGCCAGGGCAGGCAGGTGAGGGATCAGAGCCTCCTGCACTCACCACCCACATCCAGCTGGATGTTCCCTGCTGCCCTCACCTCACCTGCAGCAGGCTCTGCTTCTGCTCAGCTTCTCACCTGTGTCCTGCCTCTCCTTCCCCTTTCCTGGGCTCACTGCACCAGTTTTCCTTTCTCGGAGTCCCACTGGAAGAATCCCTGTCCTGCTTATTTCCTGTTCTAAACCACTTCACTCTGCCCTGTGTTCAGCTTTTCAGGCTCTCCCACACAATCCTCTCGCTCCTTTCCTTTCCAGCACTGCCTCTGAAAGATGAGGAGGCAGGAGGGAGCTGTGGTGGGAAGGAGCAGTTAGCTCCCAGGGGATTAGATTCTCCCTGTAGTATCTCCACACATGCCAAGAAGCCTTTGGCCTTCTCCAGCTGCTGAAGGGCTTTTGTGTCATTTTGTCCCCACTGCTGCTGCCCTCAATAGATACTAGTGATGGTGAACATCTCCTCAGTACCCAGAATTGTGGAGTACCAATTCAGAGCAGTTCTCCCCACAATTTTCCTTTAGCACCAGAGAATTAAGGGAAATAAAATGATAAGGTGTTTACTTACCATGTTCCAAATACTAATGATTAGCCAAGAGCCTAAAAGAAGTGAGCCTAAAAAATGAGAGGGAGAAGTGAAATCATTCTGCCAAGCTGTGCTGTAGATGAGCTCTAAAAGGTGTTTTTTCTGTCTCTGCTAACAAGCTGTCACGATGCTTAGAAAGCCTCATGGGTTGTCTGCGGTGAGTTGAAAGTACTTGGATTTTATTGTGGTAAATTTGGGTTTGGTTTGTGTTTTGCTGTCTCTTGGAAGACAAATCCCTCAGAAGCATTCATGTTTTCTGGGGGACAAAGGCCTGTTTTGTGACCAGCTCATCAGACAAGTTGGCAAAGTGTCCGTGGTGCTGTTGGAGAGGCTCTGTCCAGACTGCTGCCAGGCTGGGGCTGGAGGGGTTCCAAACACTGCATGGTGGCTGTCTTGTAAACCTGGAATGAAACTGTCCTTTGGTGTTACCTTAGTAAAGGTTCAGTTCTTTTGTAAGAACCCCACTGAAATACTGTGACTCTCTTCCTTTCAGATCTATCTCTCCCAGACTCCTCTGTGTCCTAACCCTGTGTTTGACCTGATGCTGAAATGCTGGAGCAGGGATATCAAAGATCGTCCCACTTTTGACATGATCCACCTGTTCCTGCTAGAACAAATGGAATCAAACATTTGACTCCAGGAAAGAGGCCAAGTGTTGAGAACAGAGTGACTTTGGGGTCTCTTTGCCTGTCCCTCACAGTCAGGCCACCTCGCTCCCCTCCCTGACTGGGCCCTATTTCAGTTGGGATGTCCATGGCAGCTGCTCATTCTCTTGGCCATGGTCTGACACACAGGACCAGAGGATCTCATTTGGTTGAAGAATCATCTCCTCTTCTGAATCATTTCCTGGGAATACTGTGAGAGGGGTTTTATTGGATGCCCATACACCTTTGGGCAAAAGGAATGAGTAAAACTTGGAGGGACTTGGAGCTCTCTCCTGGCTGGAAGAGAAGGCGCCAGTCGGTGAGAGTGCTGCCACTTGAGAACAGGTTTCTGGAAGGAAAGACTGCAGCCTTCTAGAGCTATTCCATGGAATCTGATGGAAGTCTTGTGCACATGAGCAAGTGTTTCTGTGTGCTCTTGCTACAGACAATGGTGAGAGGCCAGAAACATCTGGAGCTGGGAAATGGTTTAATGGACTTGGGAACTGACGGAGCATTTAGGAACCCTTTGGGAGTGACACTGCCAGGGTCCACAGAAGATGCTGAAACAAGAGTCCAAGATGATGTTCTGTTTTCCTGTGGTTGTTAAGCACTGCTTTGGTTATATATGTGCGTTTTCCCCACACTGGATTTTTTTTTTTGTTTTCTAGAAAAAATGATTTTAAAATGAATGTTAAAGGTCTTTGGGAGGTCACTGTGTTAGAAGGTCTTCCTCCGACCTGCAAATTAAGGTTAGGGTAGGGAGTTTGTATTGAGAAGTAGCTGATACTGTACTACTGTCACTATGTAGATTTATTAACCTAATGAACTTGTAGCCACAATGGACTGATGTGCAATTAATCCTGTATAATTACCCATCAATATGAGATCTCTAAATCAATGCTGTTACGTGTGAGAGGGAACTTAGATTTGGTGGGACCGGGTGGCCAAGAGCAGAACCCTCTTTGTCACTTGTCACAGCTCCCACGAGAGGGCCAGGAGGAGCACACAGGTCACAGGTGGAGCAGAGGTTCCTCTCCAGGTGTGCAGCAGGTTGGTGCCAGGCAGGGGCAGCTCAGGCCAGGCTCTGTCCCTGCTGTGGCCTCTCCTTTATCTCAGTGCGGGGCCGGTTACTCATTGAACTTGGGGTTGCTTTTTGTGTGTCCTGTCACAAACAGTTCATTCTCTGGAGGGTTTCAGAGGGCTCTGAAATCCATTTGGAGTGAGTTAGAGAATTCAGTGTGTTTCTACAATAAATCCATTGTGGATTTACCAGGTGCCTGGGGAATACTCTGCTATTCCCTCTCTAATCATTTAGCAAGATACTTAGGACCAAACCAAATATTTCATAAGCTGGGAGAAGATGAAAGCTCAGCACTTGACTTTTTTTTTTAAAGTAGAATCCAGCATAAAGTGTATTTCCAGTAAAGATTATAAAGATAATTTCCATCTTGGCCACAAGCATAGATGACTGGCTGGCTGTGCTGCAAGAGGGCACTGCTGAGAGGGGAATGTCTGAGTGGTTACAACACAGGGATAATTCTGCTAAAAGAAAAACCCTGCTTCTGAATGGGCAGATGCCAGGCTGGAGCGTGGCATGGCTGTGTCTGCTCCTTGGGAAGGCTCCAGCCGTGCCTGGGCTGTCCTGCTGGGGGTGTGTCCCCACCCCAGCTGCTCCTCTGAGCCCCTTTAGGGCTGAGGAGCCAGAGGGCCCAAGTGCTCTCATCTCTCTGCTGGGATTCCTGGAATCTCACCCCCAAACAGGTTTTCTTTTTTCCCCTGTGACTGAAGGGGCTTGGGGTGAGCTGCCCTTCCCTGTGGGAGTCAAAGCCAGCAGGTCCCTGCTGCAGCCTGCTGGGTGCTGTTTGGCAAACCACCCAGCCAAGGTATTTCTGGAGCATTCCTGCCCCAGGAGATGTCCCCAGTGCCACCCAGCCATGTGTGTGGTCTCCTGTGCTGCAGGGCATGCAGTGTCCCTGTGCCTCTGTGACATCTGGACATGCTGTTCCTCCATTGACATGGTGACATACAAAGTTTGTCTCATATCAATAAATTCTAATGATAACCTTGACAAAAGTGAATTTCTACTTCTTTTTACGTACCCAGGTGTCTGCCCTGAGAACTGACATTTTGGTGTGGTTGTTCAGTAGCTCTTCAGGGACTGTGTGACCCCTGGGTTTGGAGGGAGCAGCCACGGACCATTAAAAGAAGAAGGTTTTGAAGGGAGTTTCTGGAAATGCTGGAAGGGTGACAGCCCAAATCCCCTCGTGCTGGTGGGGCCTGGATGGGCCTGGGGTTGTTGGTTGGTGCTGCATTTCAATAAGCAGCTTTTTCATCTCAGTGTTAAAATTGGGTGCTTTAGGCTGGGAGGAGCCTTTGTAGGTCCCTTATCAGCCTGTCCACATAAAGCTGAGCTAATTTCAAAGTTCCCTTGGGGTCTCTGGGCTTTGAAAATTTCCAAGGTTGGAGATGCCATCCCTGATCCTGTCCCAGAGCTGTTCTGTGCCCATGAAGAACCTTTTCCTTGTCCCTGGTGGGCCTTTCCCTTGCATCCTGTGCCCCTCTGAGCTGAGCCTTCGTTCCCTGGCAGAGCCACCCACCCTGCACACCTGGGCTTGATGGGCTGGGCTGCCCCTGGTCAGAGCTTGGGTATTTGGGCAAACTCAAACACATTTTAGAAAGGCTGAAAACACCAGATCTCTGTTTAGCAGCAAGGGCAGGAGTCAAAGCAGCATTCTGATCTTCTCAGATGTAAGCTTGAGGGAAATTAGGCACCTTAATAGAAGGTAAGAACAAACCTCAAATGTTCAACAGGTGGCCCAGAGCATCTGTGGGTGCCCCATCCCTGGAAGTGTCCCCAGGTTGGATGGGGCTTGGAGCAACCTGGGATAGTGGAACAAGATGAGCTTTAAGGTCCCTTCCAACCCAAACCAGGCTGAGATTCTGGGATATTTAAGCAATTCCATACAAGGGTTAGATGTTCATTGATTTATTACTGCCTTCACTGGCTGCAAGTATTCTTGAAAGAGGAAAGGTCTGGCCAGAAAGAGAAGCTACTGCTGCTCCATCAGGAATCCAGTCAGTATTGCAGGAGTTCTGAAACATCCATAAAATCCCAGTGAGATTTTACAGCTGAAGGCCCTGGGCCCAACAAGTGAAGTATTTCAAACTTTACACCTCCCAAACTGGATTTTAATCTTTCCTTCCCTCCCCCTGTGCCAGGTGCCCTCATCTTCCTAATGATCTGCCCCTCAAAATTCACTTTGTTGCTCTTGTAAAACCTGTACTGAGGCACGTGTGGCTGAAGTTGTTCTGAAACAGAAGCATCACATCAGAAACCACCTTCAGCAGCTGGGAAAACACCTGAGCACAGCTTGG
>VZUI01056054.1:0-29467 GCA_013401135.1 Cettia cetti | reverse complement strand
AGAAAAAGAAAAAGAAAAAGAAAAAGAAAAAGAAAAAGAAAAAGAAAAAGAAAAAGAAAAAGAAAAAGAAAAAGAAAAAAAGAAATCTGTCAGAAATATCCTTTGTTTTCCTGGGTCAGTTTTTAATCTCATGTTAACTGACTTTTAAGTGAGTCATCTCTAAATAAGATTTCTGACAATTTTCCTGGGTTTGTGTTAAGAGCTTGTACCTGTCAGCAAATATTCAGAATAATTTTCAGAATCATCTGTTGAGAGACATTGGACACTCTTTACACTCTTCCCAGCAAAGCTGTCCCTTTCATCTGAAATGAGAAGAGTAGAGTGCTACATTTGGGCCATGGGCATGACTGCACATTTAAGAAAAAAGGAGGGAGAAAAGGAAAAACAAGCAGAAGAGCTGATAATGAGTGATGCCACATAAAAATACTGTAATATCAGGTATGTGTGTCTGTGGATATGTTCAGGGGGATTGTTATTTAGAGAGCATAATCAAGAATCTCTACACAGGAACAGAAACTGGGCCACATTATTTTCCCATGGTTGACAAACTTTCCACTGGCCTGGCTTCCAATTATAAAAACACTGGAGTCCTCAGCCATTACACCAAAGCTTGTAAATTTCCTAATGAATATTTAAAATAACCCTATGGAGTTTTTTAATGTTAATGTATTTCAGCCTTTGACTAACATGAATATCTTACAGGGTTACCATCATGTTTAGCTACATGGGTAATTCCATTCTTTTATTTTAATTCTAAAATGTAGTGCCAGAGAAAAAATAATAAATCTTTGTTTCATCTTCTCCTGGTATACATTTTATGTTATTGTTTGATTTTTTTTTAATGCCACAGTGAAGTTCCAGACACAGAGCAGATACACACAGCCAGTTTCTTTCTAGGCTGTCTTACAGCACAAAAGTGACATGTGCACTCCCCCCAAACCCAAAAAAGCAATTATTGAAAATCAATACCATAATAATGGCAAGCAGTGCTGTGTTTTTTCCTTGATAGCCAATTATGAGCAATTTACTAAAGTTGTCAACTCGTGGCAAAACAAATAGTGTTAATAGTATAGATTTCATAAAGACCTATCTGTCTTGTTATTGCTGCAGCCTGAGCGGTGTTCCAAGTTCAGGCTGGTAATGGAGCAATAACTCAGGCAACGATGGAGAGAGTAACATTACCAACACTGGATGCCTTTGGAGCAGGGGGACTCAGCACTGCTGCCATGCAATATGTCTAAATGTGATTCCCTCCCTGTAAATAACCACCGGCTTTTTATAGGAAAGGTGGGCGACCATAATACCCAGAAATTTCTTGAGTGCTTTTGGGGTGTTTTAAGACAGTGTGATAAACCATTTTGATATTTTGAGAAGAATTTTGAGGCTGTGAAATTAATGCTGTGTTTTTGATTGCTGACTTCAGGCCTGAATGCAGGCAATTCAAGTCATGTGTTTGCATAGTATCTATCACAACGGGAACTTCTCAGTTCTACTGGCATGCCATTATGAGCCAAAGCAGTATGAAAGTGATGTTAATGTAGTAGATGAAAAGTTTGGTATCAAATCAAACAGATTTCTTTCTGTTGATGACGGTTTTCCTAGGCCAAGTTCTGTCAAAGTGCTTTAACTGTAGGAAGTGTCTCTCATACATTTCAGCAAACACGACAGACTCCACCTTCTTGAGAGACACAGAGCTGATCCTAGCATTTCACACTCACAAATGAGTTCTCAAAAAGCAGGGCCACTTCCTGCTTTTCTGTGACAGAAAATGGTAGCAGAGAGAAGGGAAATAAAAAGCTCTGTGAACATGAGGTGTTATGACCAGGGGAAAAGTTGTGAAGGGGGAAAGTTCCTTTCTCTGGTCCATGGAAATTTCATAGAAATGAAGGATACTCATGTGGGGTCAGATATGCTGTGTATGTCTGCACAGCTGAGGTTCTCAATGAGTGGAGTTTTTCTTCATATCCTTAGAAGTGTGTTAAAATATATTCTGGTGATAGCCAGAATGCTGAGCATGCTGGTGCCAGCATGCTGAGAGGAGGCTCACCTCACAACTGACCTGCCCAAGTGGTGCATGTTCCTGCTGAAAGCTCCTGGAGGATGGGCAGGACTACAGGGAGCATATGCCCACCCAGGCTAGCTTAGCCCTTTACCTCAGTCCAGGCCTTGAATCTGAACATGAACTATAAAGCTAGGGTCCAGTCCAGATGATGACTTGAAAAGCCCCTTGGGGCATGGGAATTCAGCCTGTATTCATTCAGCCTGTACTCATTTCTATGTGTTCCAGCTCAGCTGTCCATCTCTCTAGGAAGCCACCATTCCTAGTCCCAAGCTTTGCCTCTGTGTAGGTGCAAAAACAGGGTGTGGGAACACAAACCGGTGTCAGCAACTGCTCAGTCCTGTGAATATATGAAGGACAGTTATCCACAGAGAGTTTTCCAACTGTATCCATCTTCTGATCTCTAAGAAGCACATAAACTCACAACAGTAAGGTGTTGCTCCAGGAATAGAGAGTGAGGAAAACCAAGCCTTCTTGCAAGTTCCTACTTTCTTTCCCTCTCAAAGGTGTGTGCATGTGTGTGTGTATATTTAGTATTTAAATTAACTTTCTTTCATTTTTATCCCTTCCCTATTAAGCACTGGAGAAGTGACCCTGGCCTTCCACTGGCAACAGCTGTGTCTGGTGGAATGTCTGCCACACACATGTGGGCTCCCTCATGACTGTCTGGTGAGGGTTTGAAGACAGCAGCAGCACTTGCTGTCAGTTTTTAGACACTGATCTGCTTTCTTTTAGTGCATCCTGGGCTCTGGAGCAAGTGCATGCTCCACTCTCTCTCCCTAGGAGAAGCTGTAAGTGGAAAAGGGGTTTTTACGCTGGGAACTCACTCCAAATGCTCCCTTAAGCTGCCTTGTCTGTTTTAATCTGCAATCCCCTTTCCCACATACTGGAACAGCTGCTCTGCTGCAAACTCCAGCTGGTGCTCATGGGATGCCTTTAAACGGCTTAAAGTGTTTCTCTGCTGGAGATTGTGAACATCTCCTTTGCCATAATCCCATCTGTGTGGCAGGGGTGGGGAGTTGGTGTCCTAGCTTTTCTGGACAATTTTATGAAGAAAATCTTTCTGGAAAATAAAGGGCGGATTTTTTTCCTTGTGCCTAATCTGTTTCTAGCTAAGATAAACCTGGCAAGCAAATTTTAGGCGCCTCTTGATGCGTTTGCAGATCTCACTCCAAAGAGGAGGCAACTGGTTTTGGGAAAATAAAAAAAACAGCCTGCACATGGAGGAGGAATTGGAATCAATTTTTCATGTCAGGTTTAAGGTCTGTTTGAATGTTGAGGTTTGAAACTGAGATGCAGAATCAAGTATGGTAGTATGCTTGAAACCATGCTGAAACTCTGTTCCATGAGATTTCTTCACTAGCAGACTTAAATCTAGTAGCCAGATAGCCTTAAGGGATTTCTATCATCTTGGGTTGTAGAGGAAAGAGAGCTGGAGTTGTCGGAGTCTTGTCATGTTGGATTTGTTGTGACACTGAAACAGAAGGGAAGTATCTCATTACTTAGCAGCAAATGGATGGATGTGGGGATTTATTTCACAGATCAGAGCAATCTCCAAAGCCATTTAAAGAGATGAAGTGAGGAAGAACAACCACTTCAAGTGATTTCATAGACGAAACTTAGTAAGACAATGTTAATGAAAACTGGTCAAGATGCTGTCACTAGTACAGCTCTTCTTGAGCAAAGAATCATATGATCTTTAACAGATCATAAGTTGCCAAAGGCAAAATATAGTTTTGCCAACAACAACAAATGAATAAACTGAAGGTGTGTCACCAATGAATTTTGCATTATTACCATCACCATGTTTCCAGTCATAACCAGAGCAGCAAAGTATGTCCGAGTCATGAGGAACACAGCATAGCTACAAGCAGTTCACTGGATCTTTTTTTACACACATACACATACCAGTGTAGAGAATCTAGAGAAAACTTCAGATGGAAAATGGAAGATCAAAAGATCTAGAAAGGAAATAACTCATATAAAAATCCATCAGTTTGGAAAATGTTGGTGTTACTAGTTACTACATCTCTATTAGTGGATGAAGGATTTTTTTACTCTTTTTGTGTAACTTTCTCTCAAGATTGCTTGTGTGAAAATCAGGTGGCATATTGCTGATCCTTGTAGACTGGTTCTCTCTGCTTCCACATCTATAGGACAGTTGCCCCTCTTGGCTTTTCTCCGCTCTCTGCTCCATGATGCTATAAGGAATATTCACCATCTCAATCTAGGCCCTTAATATGTGTCTTAAATTAGTAGCACAGACTCATGTTTCCTTCTGTGGCCTCCTCTAGATGGCCAAACAGAATACGAACCCCAACTAGATGCTGTGAATGGTCCTCTGGAGCAGCATGTCTCTCCTTGTCTGTTGTTTGCAAAAAAAGTTATAGAACTTCTATTCTGGTGCATCAAGTTTGCAGGCCACTGTGAGTAAACTTTCTCTGCAAATTGTGTCCTCCTAAACCCATCTCATCAGAGATCTAGTCTATGAAAGGGTGCTGCTGGTAATGCACCATTTGGAAAAAAACCCAGCAGTAAACCCCTTTGTCTTGAGTAATTTATTTCATACACTGACTCTTTTCTGGCATGTGAATTGTGTGTTAATAGCTTGCAGTTTTCTCACATTTGCTGGTTACTTGAAACTATTGTTTGAATAATTTCTATGAATAATTCTTCATCTGTAGGTATTTCACACTCATTTCACTGGGATTATTTGAAAACTGAAATTCATCTTTTGAGCTGAGTTAGTTTTTATTGGTCTCATGGATCATAAAATGTATTTATTTTTGTGGAACTGACCATTGAAAAATAGCATGTATTGTCCCATGAAGAAAGACATTTGGGTGCATGATGAGCAAATCTCATCTGCTTGTAGGTTCTGTTTGCTTGGTTTGAATGAACTGTCATTCACAGAAACAAACATGGTATTAAACAAACTCACCTGTTCCCCTGCAATCTCAGGTAATCATGCAGTAATTCAAACATTTGAGTGATGATTCAAAATAATTATAGACTTTTAGGGTATAAATCAGCTGGGAAAAATTTTCGTTATGCTTTTGATCAAGTTGCCAGTCCTGAAAACATTAGTCACTTTGTCATGGACATTCTATTCCTCCTAAGTCTGGTGAATGTTGCATGTAGAAAAGTCAGAGAGAAAAAGAAAAAAAGGAATATAAGAAAGGTAAGATGTAAAACTGGAAGGAATATCAGGTCCCTGTCATCACCAAGTCTAGGCAATATTTTAAAGAGGAAAAGTTAAATATTTATAAGCCTTAGAGAACAGTTTATTTTGGATTAGTTTTGCATATGAAAGTTTGGGTTGGTTTCTTTTTATCTCAAGAGGCTCTGCTGTGCCTGTTAGTCACTTCTCTGCAGGAGTACCTCAAGCAACTTCCTATTTCTTTTGTGAGTAAACTGCAAACATTCATATCAGCTGGCTGCTTCTTGTCCAGAAGTGAGACCATATGTGGAAGTCCATTTTAATATTTAAGGATTTTTTTTTTCATAACAGCAGTACCAGGCTGTACAGCATATTCTCTTCATTCACACTGAAGAAGGTTTTTTTTTTAATGTATGGTAGGGCTAGTGAATTCTAGAATGACAGAAACTCTTTTATCCCAGCCTTCAAAATGCTTACCATCTAGTGACGACCAATAAACAATTCAGTATCATCTACACCAGATCCAATTTAAATTCTGGAAATCAATTTTTATGAATCACTACTTGATTAACCAATTCAGACTTCTGTTTCTGCATTAAAAGTAGACAGGTCTTAAAGATTCAAGGCCTGTCTTTCAAATGTTTTGAAATCTCCACCATACTAATATGAATGTTTCCACAGCGTACCATGGATATAACATTTCTGTGCACACTATCTATCTTGTCTGGATCTTTTGAAGATTATTTCCCCTAAAAGCAATGTTACTGTAAAACAAAGAGACATTTGGATGTGAATTTTAGTTCTCTTTTTATTCACAGACCCCCAGCAGATAGCTGGCTGCACAGCACAGTCTGAGACAGTAGGTTATGGCCATGCTGTTGCAGAAATGTATTTGGAGCAGTATGTTGTGTCCAAACCCACAGGTTTGCTGAATTAGTTGAGTAATACTGGGGGCATACATTACCTCCAGTGGGATGCCAGGAAAATCACAGAACTGAAGGGAGCATAGTTTCTGTCTCATTCTGTGTTTATCTAAGTTGCAGTGATGCTAACACCGTATTCTTATCAAACAGTCTGTTCTGGTACTCCACAGTCCCTGCTGTTAGAAAGAGACTCCTAGATGTATCTTGAATCCTTCCATCCATTATTTCTGCCCACAATTTGCAAGTTCTCAAACACAAGTATCAGAAAGTGTTCTCATTTCAGAAAACTTTTACATGTTTTAATGAGCTTCTTCTAGTGTTTATTCTCTAAATACTTCAAGTTCCTTCAGTACTTCCTTCATTTCAGATTGTGTCCCCTAAATTCTCATCTTTGTTTGTCTTTAAATTATACTTTCTTACAAATAACCCGAATAACAGATTCTTGTGGTGACTTGCCTACTAATGTGAAAGGAACTGGAAAATTTCATCTTGTGAACAGTGTTTTTTAATACAGTCTGGTACACTGATTGCTTCCTTCAGTATTGGCATGATGTTCTTACCCTGATACTAATTCAAAGATAATTCCTGACAGTATTACTAATAACTTCTGAACTAAACCACTCCCAGTTTCTAGCTGACTGTGCTTGTATCAGTTTAGCTGATATATGGCCATTTCACTCTGTCATGCTCTACCTATCTTCTACAAAATATTGCCCAAAACTTTACAATTTCTTTTAACTGCGTGTGAGCACAGCTAGACAGAATATTTGGTAGAGTATTATTGCCATGAGCTCAACTTGAACAAGTGCAATATATATTTATTACTTGAGAAGGATCTAGAACAAATAGCTTTCCTGAGGAATAAGATGGCTTTCAATTTCTAAATTGACAATTTGCTTTCAGCGTTAGGTTCTCACAAGCAGTGTTCTGGTTATATGTAAGAAAATCCCACCTGTGCATAGCAGTGCTACAGGATTTCATAATATGTGAGGCCCACAGGCAACATTTGCAAACAGAGATTGTGAGCTGAAGGAATACACAGTGTTGCTTTGCTACTTGTGGACACAACTCCATTTGGGTTGGAACCAGACAAGGTGGTGGGCTGGGCTAGTCACCTATCTATGCTATAGAAAATATTTGAACATCTGCAGAGAAAAGAGAAAAGGAGTTTCTCTTTCTCTATCTTTGTATTCACATCCCACTTGTGGCTTTTCTAGGCATAACACTAACCACAGACTAATAAAGAGCCAAACAGGACAAAAGAAGGCTCAGTGGCATGAATCAGCTTTGGGAGGGAAGATGCTGAGTAGGTATCAGGAGCCCATGGGCTTTTCCTTGCCTCTGCCACTGCCTTGCCTCCCAATTAGGACCTGGGACTTTCTCTTGCTCCATGCTTGAATAGTGCTTAAAAACAGCCTGTACATACTATTGTAATATAGAGTACAGTAATAAACCTCCCTGAGACACCTTTTGGAGAGCTGTTCAATAAACAAGTTGGAAGCAAGATGATGTAAGGTTCAGTTTAAAATAGCCCCCAAATATTTATGCAGTGTGTATAATGATGCAGCTACCACAGACAGCTGACCTCACAATACAGTGTATCAGCTGCAGAAATTATGCCAGTTTCAGAAACAAGAGAAAACTATGATTAGGAAATCCCCTTGAAAGTAAACCAGTCTTTAACTATTTGCCCCTGAGCTGCCTGTAAGTAACTTGGCAAACAAGTAGATATTTTTGATGTTGGGACTTTCTACGGGAATGGGATCCAGCTGCTCATGCCAGTGGTTACTGTTGTGACTGCTTTTGCTCTCTTAAATGTCTTTTGGTTAATTTTGTGTAAGTCTGGACTCAGCTAGTCACCATAAACACGGAATCGTTTTAATTTCTGTTTTCAGAAGGGGAAGTGCTTATCAGCTCCTTCCAGACACCAGATTTGGTTAATAACTGTGCCCACCTGCTTTGCCACAGTACATCTGTTTCAGTTTTTGCTGTTTTTGATAGATCTGAAGTGTTTGATCATCTGTGCAGGTGTACAAACAACCACAGAAGAGTGAAGATGTGGAAATTTCCCAAGGCACTAACAAGAAAGATATTTTCATCTTTTTATTGGCTCTGAGATCCAAAGTGTGGTAGAGCTTAGGTGGTCAGTTGTAGGCACAGGAAGGATATTTGTGAGATATCAGGAAACTCTGAGAGGTGACTGTTTTCTTGAAACAGGACCAGACACAAAGCTCTGACTTGTGCCCAAGTTCTCTTGAGGTGTGAGGAGTGAGGGGTTTCGATCTCCTTTCACTACCTCAATAATGTAAAGCCTCATCTATGCAAGTACAGTATACTTCAGTCTAGACAGGTGACTGAAGCTCCCACAGACAGATCCTTATCAGCTTTTTTGCTACTCAGTTTATGCAGCAGTAACTGCAGATCCAGAGGAAGAGGTATTTTGGAGATGGCTTTAACAACAGTCACAATTAGTGATGAGGCATATACTTCATGGGCTACCCAGCTTTGACCTCTGTGTTGTCATGGCTAGATGGCTGTCTTTCTAGCCCACCTATCTGATTTAGTTTAGGGTTAAGATTAGGGACATGCATATGCCTTCTGTGAATAGCGTGTGCATTGTCATCCATAAGCAGGTGGAGGTGAGCCTGTTCCCAGCTGAGCCTATGCTGTCTTGGAAGCAGAGGTGAGTAGTAAAAGCCTTGACATCAGCTTCTGCTGATGCTGCTCAGTGCAAGATGACATTGGCTCAGTCTGTTTCTGCAGCACAGAGGGAAGTTTTGTCCTTTAATTTGTGTTGCTGAGGTCAAGGAGCCTAATTATGACTTTCTGTTACTCTGGGATTCTTGGTAGCTAAGTAGGTGTGTTGGACTTCCATCCCTTTCTTCATCTTGCTGCAAGGCAGACAAACCCAAAACATTTATTTTCTATGTGGAAAGCAGGTGCTTAGTGAAGGGCATAAATCCTATAGAGCTAGGGAAAAAAAAAAACCAAAAAAACCCCAAAAAACCAAAAAACCAACCCTGAACAGTCAGTAAAATAGATGCTAAGGAAAAAAAAAATACAAATCAGTAATTCTGCCACCAGGCACCTGCTGGCATTGTCAGCAAAATTTAGTAAGAGAGGTGTACTGAGCCACATGTTTTGCAAATGCTTTTTTCGAAGCCTGTTATAGGTCTCTCTGCATGTTTATTTATTACTGTCATCACAGCACTTCATTCAGGCTTTTAAAATGATTCTGAAAGCATGAGGTTTAACATCCACAGGTCTGATGTCAAGCCTTAACCTCCAGAAGCCAACTAGCAAGGGCAGCAGCTGAGTGACATTTCCTGCATTGTTCCTGCAGCTTGTCTCTTAGGCCACCTAGAAAACTAACTGTTTGGGGTGAGAGGAAGAGGTTATCTGCCCTCTCACACCATCAGTTGATAATTTCTGTTGATAATATCCACAAGATGTCCCTTCTGACAGCTGCAGCAATAGCTGCAGCTATTTTGTGATAGGGACACATGTCCAGGCTGAAATCATCAACTAATTTCATCTAAGCTGCAGAGCAGCTAGCAGAAACTTAGCACCTTTTGGCTGCTCCAACAAATGCTCTGGTTTTGAACTGGTGGCCTTTTGGTGACAGGCTCTGATATCCTATTACCAATTCCCAAGCCATCCAGTTCCTCTGAACATATGCACACACAAAAAACAATTACATATAAATGTAAATGACTCTGAAGTGCCAAGTGATAGAGATGTGACCTTCACCTGGGTCGGGTGGCTTGTGTGAGACAGCACGGACTGGAGGTAAGCTGACACCTACAGTGTTGTTGTCTTGGCAGTTTCAGAAACAGACTGTAGCCCCCAAGCCCTTGCTGCCCTTTGCTTCCTTTCACCTGCACCCTCCTCACGGACAATAAAAATGAGATGCAATACATCACTTTTTTGATGGCTCTATTTTCAATAGAAATGGGAGATTAGGAACTTGAAATGACTTGTGAGATTTACATTCATCTGCTGTATCAGGTTGTTAAGAAGCTGTAGCTCTGGTCACTTCAAAGCACTTGTTATTTTGAAAAATTGGCCAGAACTTCAGCTGGTGTAAATCAACACAACTCTGTTGCTTCAGTAGAGCTGATTTACTCCAGCTGAGGATATGGCCTCATATCATATGGCTGTTTCTTAACTTAAAAGTATATATACAATGCTGCTGAATACAAGATAGGCAGAGTTCAGTACGAGAGCAAAGGAGAATTCTTTGTAGGAGGATCTTGTTCCTAATAAAGACATTTATACAAAATGATTAGGAAATTATGTGTCCCTACATTTTGTAAGCATGCCACGTTTGGATATAATTTTGTTACTTTGAATATTATTACTTCCATTTACAAAGTGAAATTCCAGCCCTGGTCTTTGAAAATTTGTCCCCTCGTACTTAGTAAATCATAATTATACTATCACAGTGGTTACCAGTGGACCCTGAGGGTCAATGGACTGCTTCTAAGAGAATCATGGAAAGTAACTAAGAAAATCAAACCTATTGTTAATAATGCTGAATTTGTCATGCAAGGATGTGCAGAACAACTGAAAAATGTTTCAGGGATTGTAATTTGTAAAAGACTGGAAAGCATTTTCATGAGGTTATATTTCTTGCCACTTTTCTCATTGTTTTTCTTCATGTTCTGGTCCCATTTAATATTCAGTCTCTTTCTCACAGTGTGTTTATGTTTTCCTTCCTTTCATTATAAGACAGGATCTTGGATCCTTAAAATGTGTCTGCCTGACCTGTCTGCTGCCTATAAGGGATCAGTGAATGTTATGATATTATCCCTGTCCTCAGAGCTTCAGAAGTGGCCATCTGTGGTGGCACCTGAAGATGGGTTTTAGGACATTGGTCAAGATGTGAAACTCCCCTCCAAACAAATCAAGTGCTTCTTAATTTAGCTGTGTTTTACTTGGGCTTCTTAGATATTTGCCTTTCTTTGGTTCCTACCATAAAAGATCATACTTCTGCCTTTCAGCTGAACATGTGCCTTACATAACAGTGGTGATCATGGTGAAATCCCTATCAGAAACCCACAGCAAAGCACTGAACCATATTTATAGTAAAAATATAATTTCTTCATCAAATAATGCACAAAGTGCCTTTAACAGCACCCTTACACAATGCCAACCTGGATAAATGGGAACTCTCTGTCCCTGAGCACTTTCTTTGTGCTGTGTTCAAATTCTACCATCAGCAAAGCACGTGGCTCTCTGAAGGGGTTTGCTCACTTGCTTTTTCATCCTTTGCTTCTCCCTGGATTCTTATGGCTTAGCTGGGACAGAGGGAATGCATTTCCTTCAGGCACCTCATCAAACAAGAAAAAAAAAAAAAAAAAAAAAAAAAAAAAAAAGAAAACCTCACTTCTTGCTGGCTATTTTGAAATTGGAGTCAATTTAAAATTTCCAGGACAGACTCTTACACAGGCTGACCTATACACTATTGAATCAAAAATCCATATAATGAATACCAGGATGAGTAATGATGAGGATTAAATGCACATATTATTATGAGAATTGTAACTTATTCTTACATGCATTGTAAGGGAGAAACTGCTGCTAGGTTCTCTTCAGTCTGAAAAAACAGTTTGTGTGAGGATTAAGTAGAAGGCAAAGACAAAAAAAAGTACGTCTGGGGTTATATCCACAGCTTCTGTGGGTTAAATGCATTTTTTGTTGGGTAGTAACCTTACAAGAGGTATGAAGGTGCTCTGCAACTAAGTGTCATCAATATCTGATCAGGGTGATTTTTTAATAAATTTTTATTTACCAATACATAAGAATAGGTAAAATTTGCCAATTTTCAGCAGGAAAGTAGCAACATGTTCATTAGAAGTAGTATCCCACACAGCATTTTTTCCCTTAAAAAAGGAAGATTTTTTTCCTTTTCCACTCTCTGCTGCTGTCAAAATGGAAAAAAAGCAGGAAGAGGGTAAGAACATGAAAAGACATAAATGTGGAAAGGCAAAAAAGGTAATATCAAAAATAAATCTTAAATCCTCTTTTCACTGAGAGGGGAAAGATGTTTGAAGGGAATTAAAATATTCTTACTGGTTTTTATCCAGAAATATTTTTTTATTATAGAAAACAATTTCTTTTACCAGACCCTTTTGTGGTGTTTATAAACAAGGGCTCATCAAAACCACATAATTAAAAATGCTTCTGAAAAAAGTGGAGACTTCCAGCCTAGATGTGAAACAGCAATGGAAGAAATCTCTTTGAACATGTTTAACTATTCAGTTAGAATGCCGTTTAAGATTTTAACAGAACAAGCTGTCACAATAACATGTAAAACCATTCCCAGTTTTCCTCCCGATAATGTGTTTTTGTCTTCTCCATTGAGGGGTTCCCAGAACAGTCATGCAGCTGCATAGCAAGCTTGACTGAGGAATTTATCTGGCTTAAAAGTAAGCCAGGAAAATAAAAAGAGATTTCCAGTTTTCTCACCAAACTTTTGGGTGGCCATCAGTGTGAGTCCTGGCACATTAGAACCAAATATTCTGTCTGGAAACACCTTGGCTTTGCATGTAGGTCTTGTCCCATGTTTCATTAGAGGTCTTTGGGATGTTGAATTTCCCAAGGGAAATTTTGGAAATGAGGTTTTCTGTGTTGTACACCATGTGATGTGACATGAGGCCGACACAGGACCTTTACATATGAAACAGGAAATATAGTTTGTTAAGCCAGAGCTCTGCTTCTGCCTTGGCTTTGAATGTGTTGGCTTCACTGGAGCTAACTTTCATTCACATAACAGCAGGCAGGGAGATATTTTGTGCTGAGCCTCATAACACTTTATCTAAGGAAAAATGAAAGAAAAAAAAAAGAAAGCATCAGACTTCAAATTCTGCAACCTCTGAATTGTTTGTTTCCAAGTATCTAAATGCATCAAATGACCAAAAATATCACCACAGCACCTACCTTCAAGGTATATATTATCAGTTCTGTTTTCTTTGAATAGGCTAAGAAACTGAAGCACTGAAAACTTAAACCCAAAGCCACAGAGGAAATTTGTGCCACAGCTTGGACTAGAACTCAGATCTCCTTCAGGAATATTTAATAAAATAAGCTATGCAAATATAAGTGTCAGTGTAAATAGTCTAGCAGGATCCTCCTAGTGAGGACGGGGTGGGTTTGATCCTTTTTAAACTGTCATGGAAAAACAAGGCAGGCACCATGCAGTAAGTGCCCCTTGATCTGGTTTTTAGCCATCTTGCACTGCTGTATGTTATTTGCCCAGGCTGGGGTGAATGCCTGGCCTAAACCACTTGTCCCCAGTACATGCAGAATAGTTTTTTGTGTACTTGAATTTGTTTTCAGATAATTTTTCACCATGTCCACCTGGACCTTTTTTTAATGTATTCCTACAGTACCATTAGTGAGGCAGTGCAATGCCATTTTTCTAAGGTCCTGAATGTTTACTTCTCCAGGTAGGGTGATTATGGGCATGATGGAATGATGTCTTTAGTCAAGTGTAGATCTTATCTTCCAATGTAACAAGGTAGCCTAATGAAATGAGTTTTATTCAAAGATCTTGTCTCATAACGCTTCAGGAAAACATGATAAATTGAATGATTCTTTTAGCAAATGCATCACACAAAGCACTGGCATATTGCTTATGAAGTTTAATTTTGTAATAGTTCATGGGGTATAATATACCTGTAGCTATTTCAGTGGAATGAATTTTACAGGCTCATTACAAAAGCAGAACTGTTGTCCCAAAATATTGCTTTTCCTGTTGAAGTGTTGTTCAGATTCAGGGCAATTTGCATGTATAACCTCCAAGGAATTGCTGCATCTCACTTTTACATTTTTTTTCTTTTATTGTTCTATTATTATGAACTATGGTGAAACTCTTATTTAAATAATGAGAGACTAGCTGTTATAAGCAGCAGTTTCACTGACTGAATGTGGCATGCCAAATCTAAATCCAGAAATAGATATTTTTTTAAACTAAGAAAAGTTTGGTTGTTTACCAACTTAAATAATGTAAAACTAGACAAAAGGAAAAATATTGTGATTTCGACATAATTTTGTTCTCTTGGACTTCAGATTAGTGATGTTTTTACCATTTCTTAAGATATGCATTAGCTTTAATGGGAAAATGACTGACCCAATTTACGTATGAAAACAAGAAATTATTTTCTCAATACCACAATGTTTCCAATAGTAATTCTGCATTCCCATTATTGTAGAATTGTGCATAATGTATGAAAACTTGGGGGGAGCCTTAAGTGTACTTTGCCTTGTACATTTGGACTTTCCTGAGCTTGTCTCTAACTGTGGTAGCTTGGGAGAAAAGCACTTGTTAATCCCCTGCATGCAAGACTTTCATCCACCTGGGATTTCCAAGTGCATTCCAAAGGAGCAGTGGGGTGTCCCACCTCTTCCTGGCATGAGAACTTCCCTCCTACTTCAGCAGAACTGTCACTTTTGTGCTTTAGACAGCTGGGAAAAATGTAAATATTGAGTTTATAATTTGTTGTAGTGGAAACGGTGTGGGAGTGACCTAGCAGTCTGTGCAGGTATAAAGTAAGTGTTTTAAGTTTTTGGCAAAGCATGCACTCAGTGTCTCCTGGTACCTGAAAGCTGATACTATTTCATCATCTTTCCTTTCTTGAATAGGAGACAGTATTTTCAAGTATATGGAGATGCCATGCAGTGGTGGTTCCCAGACTCATGCTCCAGTGTGTGCTGTGCTTATAACCAGAACATATAACTACCATCTCAGCAGTCTGCAAACTGTGTGAGAACAAGAGCTGATACAAATTCAGATCTTGTGCCTGGTGAGGTGCAAGAAGCATAGGTTCCTAGATTAAGGATCTCAAAGCACTCCTAGGTAGAGCTCTTTTGATGTAGATTATAAAACCTCTGGGACCACCACAACTGATAAGGCTCCTTACTTTTCTCTAGCTTTTTCTCAGCTCCATTAATTTCTTCCTGCCTTTTTCTTTCCTATAATATCCCTAGAATTAGAGCACTGAAAATAAACAAGGAAAAATGTAACAAGGTTTGTAGAAGCAGGATCAAAGAGCAGAGCTGAAGTCCATTCCAACTGATGTGAATTTTTCAAAAGGTTAGAATACCACAGGCTCTTTTCATTCTCTCATTCTACATTGTTTGTGTTACAGTAATCTTTAGAGGAGCCTAATGAAACTGGAGCCTCACTTTGTAAGCCACCTACTACCAAATTACTGGCTAGATCCTCAGCCTCATTGGACTCGTTGGACTCATGCCAAGCCTGAGTAACAAGGCTCTGAACCCATCTCTTCTGCAAACATCTTACTGGAAAGGAAACACCTGGGCTCAGGAAACTCAGATTTGAAGCCTTTACATTCTAGCATAGCAGCAAAGCTCATTACTGCTAATGTTAACACTGTGGCAGGGGGGTTGATTGATTTGCCCTAAGTCATGCAGCAGGCTGTGGCAGGGTTGGTCTCCTGAGACCCAGACTCAGACTCTCAGTCCTTTTCTGTCTGTCTGAGGAAATGCTGTCTGAGCATTGTGCCACTCAGGGAGGCAGTTTCCATGTTTTGGTTGTGGGTGGGAGAAGTCCATTGGCAGAGTAGCTCAGAAGAGCAAGTGTGGTACCTTTGCTGGAGTCTGAATGCAAACTTGAAATGTTTTGGGTTCTGAGGGGTAACAGGCTAGAAAGCAATGAGCTGTAATATTTCAGTTCATATTATTTGACCTAGTTGTAATGAAATGCTCCTTTCATTGATTAACACAAACCTCTAATTTTTTACTCTTGAGTGAATGAACTATGAGTAACTTGTCTTTGAACACTAAAAACTGTCAAATATATATTTAATGATTTTATATACATTTGAAAATTATATTCAATTTGAAAATGCGGACTCTCAAGACTGTTGATTTCTTAATTTTTTATTTCATTTCAAAGCACTGAAAGATGTTTCAAGGGCTGCATCTCGTACTGTTTGGAGTCTACTACTCTAGATATTTCTAAAGATTATTGGTAAGGATGTCCATGGCATTTAGCCTGCAACTCTTTAAAAATAAAACTTTTGGGAGCACTGAACCTGGTAGAATCTACCATGGTATAAAAAAATTAAATATCTCTATGGAATTGAGTTTGAAATCTATATAATACGTGTACTGTATTGCACATATATACCACAGTCAGTATCTTTAATCACATTTGGTGTTTCTGTCTGTCTGCATATACTTCACAATTTTTTCTTCTGTAGCTTCAATTAGTGTTTAATGAACTTAGCGAGAGTTAATTATTAAAAAGTGACTTCAGGGGTCAAGCCTGTTTTACATAGATCCACAAAGACACAGCATGAATGTGGTTTTGCCACTATGAAAATTGTAGTGAAAAGATCATTATTTTTTTTAATCAAGGACTAAAAAGCTGACTTGTCTAAGTTCTCTTCCCACAACATATTCTCCAGCATTATTGCTGTACACATTTATAAAGAAGCAATCTGCACTGTGTTCAGGTATTCCGCTCTTGCAAATGTAACTGCAAGCATCCATTAAAGTCTGACAGCATCATTCAGTTCTTTTTATGTTCCTCCTCCTTGCTGATTTAAAAATGATATGAAATTGAAGTAGACTGCCATAAGTACAGTAACAATATGTTATTTTCCCATTAAGTACTATGGGATGTGGTGTTACATGCCTTGCTTCAATGCTTGTGGTAATTAAACATTGAGGAGGGTTGCTGAATGTAATTCTTTTTAATGACATCAGAATCACAATGTTCATCCAGAGTCAATGTGCCTACAACATTTTAGATTTAAATCAGTAATTTTTTACAGGCAACATTTGTGTTTTGATGAATTTCTTGCGCTGTCCTTTTAACATTTGAGCTGAATCTCAGGCTGGTGTGGGAGAGACCTATATTGCCCTTTCATTGTTAATATTTCAGCTGTCAGATCTTGTGCTGGCTTCTCCTGGCCAAATGGGTTGTCCCCTACCCTGCCTGTAGTAAGAACAGAGTGGCAGCAGAAAGCTCTTGTACACCTCAGACCCTCCCGTGCCCTACAAGTGCCAGTGCATGCAGGGTTAAGGGCAACCTTGTCAGGCTGACCCCTGACTCAGTAGTGCTTTTGAGTCAACATTCTGGTTGTCCTGGTTGTCTATTTTCAGGGCTCAACTCATATGCTGCTTTTCTGCCCAGCAATATGTCTCAAATCCTACCCCAACAAACATTGATTAATGTTGCATGGCTGGTAATACTGCTGAAGATATTCAGATTTACCCTACTACCCTAATACTCTGTTCTAAATAATATTAGGATCATATTGCATGTTTATATTTGACAAAGGAGTCCAGAGACAATGAACTCTCTGCCTGACATTCAGAGAGGTCAAGCTGTCATTAATCTTCTGCTGTCTTCAAGGATCATTGTTGATGGCTGCTTGGAAGATTCAGAACTGCCACTGCAGTGGCTGATGAAGACAAAAGTCAATCTCCTTTGCACACAGGCCTTTTGTGGTGCTCAGAAGGAAGATTCAAAAATACGACCTTTAGGTTTTCCTGCTCTCCTTATGCTATAGCCACACCGGACAAATGTCACCTGAAGTGCCAAGGCAATTTAGACAAAAATTGCTGAGTACATGTGGTGTTTATTACTGTGCTGTTCATCTGAGCCTGCACAGCTGATCGGAGGAGGGATGGTGCATGTTTTGTAATGATGGAGAATTGTTAATTTGAGATGAATTATTAAGTGATGACAATAAATGAGCATAGATATGCAAACAAATAAGCAATGACAAGGAGAGGCAGGAGAGCAGGGTAAGAAAAATGGCAAGGTTTCCTGAGGATTGGACAAAGATGTTTCTCTGGGATTATTTTGACTGGTGTCAACTCTTTCTTTTATTTGGGAGCAATTTCTTTCAAAGCAATAAATATTTGAAAACTTCATATTTATTAAGTGTTAATTTTACCCCTAGGCCTACTAAGCAAAAAGTTCAAAACACAACCCTGGAAATACACACAAGCTCCATCTGTTCATCTCCTGCTGCACGCTTTGAAAAGTGTCACCCAAACCCTTCATTATTTTTAGTGGTGCTATTTTTTTTCGGGTTTTGTATCCTTGCTTTATCCTTCAGTACCTGCACCTATCTTTCTATAAGTGAGCTCTTCAGCAGCTGGTACAACGATGCCTGGTTACTCACTATAACTCAAGGAGGTCAGGCCATCACTTGAAGGTGGTTAATTTCCACTTCTAGTTATGGCCTGTGGGCAGGGACCCCTATTCAGGGCTTTGGCCCACTTCAAACCGAAGAGAATTTCCCACTGCTGTTACCAGAAAATTATATACAAAGATGAAACATAGTAACAATTTTTTCCAGGAAAGAAATAAAGAGACGCCACAATTACTTTAGGCACCTCTTTTGGGATTTAGCCTGTGCTCACAATTTAGATTTCAGGAGCATTGTTTATTCTCTGTGTTACTCTCCTGTCCATCTCCTAACACTTTTCCTCAGTGTTTCCCTTTCTTCAGCAGTTCCCTAAACCTTCCCTGTCTCACAGGCTGAGATGATCACGATTTGAATAATCAGTGTTGACACTCTTGAGTGCCATCATTAGGATTAGGCTTAATCCCTTGGGAGGAACACAGCCCTGGCAACTCATACCTTGCAGAACATTATCTTTAGTTGGCTGCATGTTCAGCACCAAAGGGCTTACCATTTGCTCAGTTTTTGAAGTTCTTTTTCTAATTTTGTAGCTCACTTAAAGAGAACAACAGTTCAGGTTCTGCAGAACACCTATCATTAGAACACCAAGCCAGTGAGATGCCACAAACAGGATACAAGCTGGATCTGCTTTGAAAGGTGGTGTTTTGTTTTTTTTTTTTCCCCCTGGGAATTAGGTTTCTGGTTGTAGTAAGTGGAAGCACTATACATCTGGTATTTCATTGTTTCTGTAAAGCCAGCTATTTATTTTTATGAAATATGGATTTAAATGCAACACTTAAAGCTTTAGCTCTCATGTGTTTTTTGTTCTTGTTGGGAGGATGCAAGAATTCCTCCTCCTGCGTAATACAGAAAAGTGCATGTACTTGAGTTTTGTGTGATAGCTCCTTCCCAGTTTTAAGAAGGAATCACTGAGGTTTAATTTCACTGCTACCCTTGGACTTCCTAAACATTATCAAAATGACTCGAGGAACTGTGGTCTACTGAGACACCTGACCCGTTAGCCCTGTGCTTCATGCTAGGTAAAAGAAATTCTTGTCTTAGAGAACAAAGAGATGTATTAGTACTCACTGCAAAGTCTGGGTATGAATTATACTATATATAAAGGTGAAACCTCAGGGAAAATATAATCCTGGGTGGACATAAAGGGAAGCTTCTTTTGAGGAAATACTTGAACAGGCAAAGCATCATTTTAGGAGCTGAAATTGGTCTCATTAGCTAGCAAATAAAAGAGGATCTGTAAAGACTGTTTATTTGAAAGAAAGCTGAATATTTCATTTTACAGCCACACTTAACAGTACTGGTAAGCTGATGTTGATCAGAATGTTGATCATCATGAACAGCTACTGTTTGATAACACTTGTCATTGTCTGTTATGATCTTGTGAGCTCTATTCCTAGGACTTCTGAGTATAAATTGCTGCAGCCAGACCACTCTGAATTTGTTATTTCCCCAAGTGCAGCTTTGTTCTCCTCTGTTGTCCTGTGTTCCTTCTTGGGAGATGTACTGATCCAGGCAGGCCACACTGTGACACAGATGTTTTCAGCCTTTCTTAATGGGAATGTGCTAGGTGAGTGTCCTTGGCTTTCTTGTTCAGGCTGTGTTGGGTCATACGTGTAACCTTAATCTGGGTAACCAAATTTTTTCCTGGGAAGTCTGGACCTTCCTTACAGACTAGGCTGAAACTAGACACAATTCCCTTGCAACACCTTCCATAGGATGACAACTTACTAAACATGTAGCAAGTGGGAGGAAGTTGAATCTTAAAAAAGTCTCTGTTATAAGCCCACAGAAACCACAGGGTTTCAAAGGGACTGTTAATTTTTCAGTGCTCTACCCCAACAGTAGCCATTCCTGAAGACCACAGTATCTGTCCTGTGTCTGAATCTTTTCTCTTCTGGGTGCTCCTCTGCCTTAGAGCTACAAGAGCCTTAAAGGGTTGCATTTAAGATTTACAACTCTTTAAGAGTTGGTTGCCTCTCATAGAGACCCTTCTCCTTCCCTTAAATGGAATGGGCATCTTATTACAGTTTTTACTGACTAGTTATAATGGATTTGTACTTAGGAATCTAAGTTTCTTTAACAGCTTTTTAAAATTCCAGACATAGGGGTTTGGGTGGAAAAGGTTGGGAAAAGAACAAGAAGTCTTTTAATTAAGAGTGTATATTCTGCTTTATACCCTGAGCTGGTTGTAAACCTGGGAACAGGACCCAACTGTTCAGATTCTAACTTCAATCATTTCATCGTACAGAATGCTCTTTTTGCCATTAGAAATATTAATAACAATGATTTATCATAATTTCACCTTCAAAGGGAACAGTGAAAAAAGACAGATGAAAACATACAAAATGCAAGGAAGAAATCTCTGACTCCAGATTTGACTTAAAGGTTAGTAAATGTGAACCAATTTTTCTTTTCTGAGAGAATATGTCATTGTAACAACATAATTTTGGTGGCATATGATTTTTCTTTGTATTAGCCTTTTCTTTTGTCTCATCTGCTGTTGGGCATAAGAAGCCTGTCCTCACTACACAGTCCTCAGTATTAGGCATTTTATATCCAAGAACCTGACTTGTTTCCCCACTTTCAATTTATACCTCTATGCGAGATTGTAACATATTGAGATATCAGTCAAGCTATTAGGCTGGCTGTAACAATTTTTAATAAAATACAACAAAATGATAGAAAAAAATATTTGAAAAATGAGGATTTGACCTCTTTACATGTGTTATAGATTCTGAACATGATGTGCAAATGGTAAATTCTGAAAAGTTATTTTCCATATAATGTCATTTCTGCAGAACTCTCTTGCCTCAGGGTTGTGAATTATTGTGCTGTGAACATTATAGTAGAGATTATTTACAATAAATCGTGTAAAACCCCAAATGTTTTGCAATCAGAATATGTCAAATGCTGAGGAATGAGGAACCCCCTTTGGTTTATAACTTCTTCCAAGCATGAGCCAAAAAATGTACAGTGCTGTTCCTAATGGAAAAGCATCCAGACCAATCTCTATAAATACTTATCACAGTCCCATAAACTAACCTATTAGAAGCACTTGACATTTTCATTTATACCTGTAAAACTGTTGAAAAAAACGTTATGTAGGCTGAGCTCTCTAACGCTTTCTCAATATTTTTTACCCTCAAAATAACATAATATAAAGAGTTGCTCATACAATCTTTTGCCTGACCGTCTGTTATTTAAAATATGATTTATCTGAATAATATGAATTATGCTTCCTCCAGTTTCCAATTTATGGTGTTAGAATAATTTTTTTTTTCATTTCTCCAGTGCAACTGGTATGCTGTAAAATTCTACTGGAATATTCTCAGGTAACAACATAATAGGAGCCTTAACAGTAATTGTGAAGTTAATAGAGGACCTTACATTTCTAAAATGTTGAAGATTTTTTATCACAAGGTCAGGAAATTATTTCTTATGCATTACTCAACTGCAATATTTGATATACATATTTATGCTGAGTATCAACACTTTAATTTAAAAAAGAGAAACAGAAAACACTCTGCTGGAAGGGATGTGGGCCGGTAAGTCAGCCCACAGATTCTCTTGGACTGACCCAACTTGAGTATTTTGGTCGCAGATACAGAAAACTTAAAAAAAACTTCTGGGAGAGTTGTTGAGAGAGGTTCAGTATGCTCAGGACTTGTAACAAGACCCACAAGTCTACTAAAAACCTCCAGAAATGGCAAGACAGAATTAAGAGTAGGGAGTATATGCTAACATTTTGAACTATACAATTATAAAATATAAGACAAAATATAAGATGCGTGTGATGTCTAACCAGTCACAGGACAGATTATTTGGCCCTTAAAACCGTTGCAGAATGTTGGACTTGAGTCCAGTGAGTAAGATAAATAAAATACAGAACCTAATGTTAAAACGACACAAAAAAGTTCCTTGCAATGTTGCTGCCATATCCTTCATTAGCGTAAACTTGTGTCTCTCCTGCTTTACAAATAATTTGTAACATATTTCACTGAATCTGAATGTGGAGAAGCTTAATGCACAACCGTAACAACAATGAGCAGAACAGTTCTTGCACTTTATAACCAAATACCTGAACACTCAAAACAACTCTCTGCTGCTCACTTCAAAGCAGTCTGTTTGAAAGGGAAAAAAGAACTCAAGATACCCCAGGAAACCTATTTTTTTACCAATCACTTGCATCTATCAGTCATGGAGATATAACATTTTGGTGGAAAGAACAAAGTTTTGCAAACTAGTATTGATTATAAGGCCACATGCCTGCAGCTCCACTTTGTTTCCAGATACTCTCCAGCCTCTGTTGATTGTATCTTGGCTCACTGCAGTTGCTCTCTGAAAAGCCTGGTGCTACAAAGGAGGTTAAGCAATTTTCTTGGAACCCAAGCAGTTGTCTTGGAAGACCACTGTATATGTTATTATCCAACAGTATAAGATAGAGGGTACATTTTAAAAGAAGTTATGCGAAAACAAATGTACAAATGTTATTTCCATTCTACACGCCCGCTCTGACATTTACTGGTTAAGATTGCCTGCTTAATCCCCCACTTCACCAAAAATATTAGGTAAAATACCAATATGCAAAAGCAAGGCTTGTGATATCCATGTGGGGAAATGAAAACTATTAATTTTTGCAGAAATTGTGATGAAAAATGTGTTTTGCAAAATGCGTAGTAGTATATTTCAATTTGACCTGAACAGAATAGAAGTATATTTTCAGTCAGCTCACAGAATACGCTCTTGCTGATAACATTTTACTATTTATTTTTATATTATTTGGGAACTCCCACACCAATGTTTTTCACAGAGATGTTGAAATACTTTGACCAGAGAGCAGATTTTTTTTACCTTACATAAAAATTGGTGTTCATTGACAAACAAATCAAGTAGTTATGTGTGATTCTCTGGAATTCAAGCAGCAATTTCTCTAGAAGAAAATCTAAGTTATTGCACAGAAAAATAATCCTCAGTGTATAGGACACCAGTGCAAAGAATGGCAAATTAAAGGTTGCCAGGAACAAAGCAGAACTCCATAAAATGTATAGCACATTCCATTACAAATAAATTAGATTAGCAGAAGACATATTCTGTTGATGACTGCCCTTTGAGTTGTTTGGAAAATGTTGATTTTGGCTGCTGAATGGCATGGAAGAATCAGCAGCTAACTTCCCGTCAAAGCTCTCTTAAGGCTACAGCATTTACTCTGGTGTAAATCTTTCTTGATGTGGAGGGAATGCCTGGGTTGTTGCCCAAGTTAAGGGATATGCAAATGGCATTTATCAGCACTTATGTGAAACCAGCAGAGATTTTCTGTGCTTCTCAAGAGCAGCTTCATGGTTTGGTTCTAGTTGTGATAACCACCTCTACTCGTAAACCACTTACCTCTGGTGACTGCTAGGTGTGTCCTCACCACAAGCACCCTCTGTGATGAGTGAAAGACTTACAGGTCTTCAAAGGGACTCCAAGTCCCTTCCTCTGCTAGGACTACTCTCTAAGATGTTTTCATCTCTTAAATCTTTTCTGGACAGTTGAGAAAGGACAGACTTCTAGTGTCATAGTCATGTACCCCTTTCCTTCCCTCTATATTCTGTGTTCTCTTATTAAAAGGAAATAAAATGCTTTGGAAATGTATTCCAGACACAAGATTTTTTCCTTAATATATATTTTTGATGCTGCCACATGCTGGGTTCTTTACATTAAACACATTTGGTGATTCAAGTTTACTTTTGAAAACAGTCTGCTTTGTTTTCTGGTCTTCGTTGTTTTGTTTTGGTTGGTTTTTCAGTTTTTTTTTTTTCTTTCCTTTTTTAAAACCATGGGTTTATTTTTTGTACTTCTTGTCCTTCTAAAGAATGCAGGCCTCTTCTTCCATCTCCTCTTGTTTATTTAGTGCTTCATGGAAACACACTGATCTTCACAGTCAGAAGCCCATTGTCAGCCTCCTTGTATTGCCTCTGGCATTGTGACTTTTAAAATGAAGATTTCCATCCATTAAGAGGTGACTTAGTTTTGGTTTGGATTGATCTCTTTCAGCTTTAACTGTCTAAAGTTCAAGTATCTATGCCAAGCCAGTTATATGGGCTCCTTCTAAACTTAATGGAGAAGAAGGGATCTCCAGAGGTTACTCACCTCAACTCTGTCACCCTGTGTGACTCTCTGTTGGCAGAGTCCATCCATGATGAGCTTTGGCTCTGAGTGGATCCTCCCTGCCCATGTGTGTTTTATTTCCAAGCTGATCTCCACAAGGAAAGGATGAGAAGCCTGTTTTGTCATAATGTCCCCAACGCACATACTGCGTTGTATGGTTGGTGCTTGGCTAAGTTCTTAGTTTAAACTCAGTTTAGATCTTTCTCCTTGCTGCCGTTTGCTAAACTTAGAACTTCAACTTTTTTTGGGGTATTAAATTGTTCACATGCACTTGTTCACAAGCCCCTGGTAAATGAAAAGAGTGATAAAAGTGGATTGTGTTGAGATGATGCAACTCTAAATACAAACAACTCTAATCACTCTTCTGATTCTCCTTTAAGCATCTAATTTTCCTGTAAAAGGCTGCTCAGAGCCATAGGTTTTTTGCTGGCTAAAGGCTAAACACTTCTAATGCTGTTTTTTATTCTCAAGGCCAGAAGTATAACATACTTTTGCAGTTTCACTCTTCTTGATTCCCTTCATATTATTAGAGGTTCTCTCTTGGGATCAGCAAAATAACATGTGAAGAATATTACTGATGTGGAAGCTTGCTTCAGGGTTATCTTTAGATATCTGAGTTGAACTCTACAAGTGAGGTACTAAATCTGCCTTAAGACTATCAATACAAGAACAAGTGAAAGTGTAGGCTTTACAAATAGACTGTACTCCTTTTTTCTAGGATAGGAGGAGGAAATGAGCTGAGCACTGAAGTTGTTGTCACACAGCTGGCTTTGCTGGACTCATACTAGTGCAACAGCCAACCTCTAAGGCTACATATGTTTTATTCAAAACACTTTTATATCACAAGATGTGCAGATAGCAGGGTAAGGCACAACAGGATGTACAAAGGACTGCTCATTTTTGCATATGACTATCCTGAGTGGTGATTAAAATAGTCATGCTATTAGACTGTTTGACTGGAGTATATATAACAATAATTTTACAACATCTTGGAGAACTGACAATATAGTAATATTGTCTATGCCAGTCAAAGAAATCAAACCTCTGATATTCATTATGTACTCTGTAATATCTTTTGCATGATTGGTGTTTCATCAATGGGTTAGTAAAACTTCAGTTTTATAATTACATCCCATTACTGAGGTCCACAAGGAGCCCAGTTATTTTCAGGGAAGAAAGCCAACCTTCACTAACATTTTTGCAAGGAGCTAGGTATTGTCCTCCTTTTAAGGATGACTGAGTAAGTCTGAAAGTTTTAAAAGAACTGGCTGAGATCTCTACCTGTAAAAATCTGTGGGTTTTTTTTTTTTAACTGTAAAAATCCATACAGAAAACAATGTTTAACCTTCAAAACTATAATGTTTAGGTTATAGGGTCACTAATAATTTTTTTGGCAAAGTTAAAGTATTGCATGTTTTTCATACTTTGTTTCAGGAGGATTTGCATATACGGAAATGCCTAATAATACCTTTTGTCTTCTAAGCTGTCTGTTTTAAAAATTTCAGTCTGTTTTCACAATAAAAATGCAAACAACCCTTTGGTGTAGTTCGTACATAAAGGAACATGCTGGGGTTTTTTAATATTTTTTCTTCAATTACCTAGTCTTGCCCAATAAGTTTTAGTGTTTTGTTACTAATAACTAATGAAGAACAGGTAAAAAAAGCCACAGCAGCATCTTGTACTCATTAAGAACTGGATCAAGCTAACTTGCACATTGCATGAAGCACACCATCCTACATAGAAAGCATGAAGTGTCTGGGGCAGCATACACTATTAATTAGAGCCGAGGCTGGACTTCTGTTGTGGCAATCATGACTTTCATGTTCTATTACTTTCATGTTCTAAAAATGCTATGCCTGACTTGATATTTTATAATTTATGTATGTGAGCGGGTGGACATTAGACACATTTTGTGAGTGGGTGGACAATAGACACATTTCATGAGTGACTGCAAGACTAAATTCCCCTCACTAAAGGAATGAAGATGTTCAGCAAGGGCATGGAGACATAAAGAGTGACATAAAGCTCTTCCACTTGAGAGTGAGCGACCGTGGGGGGCAGCAGTCCATTATGGGAACTTGAATTCACTGGGATGAAGCTGGAATAGCTTCCATACCCCAAACATTCAAGCATTTCTGGATATTTTGTAGCATCTTTGTTTTGTACTTCTGAGGGCTATTGGTGCCCCTGGTGTAGGAGCAGCATCCCATTCCTATCCTTGTATCTGCACTTTGGCTGGTATGGCAATTTACTCCACTTAATAATTTCTTCCAAATCTTGGTGTTCAATACAGAAATTCTCTTCAGCCATTTCACACTTCCACTGTTTGAGAGTGGTTGGAGTGCAGTAACAAGATTGACCTGGTTTAGGGAACCAATTAACTCTGTCTTGTAGATGTAATGAATTTAATATGATCAAGCTCATCATGTTCTTTTAGAGTAGCTATAACAAGGTAGGCAACAAAGCTGTCATTGAAATGCTTTCCAGTGTTTGGATCCTCCTGTTTAGAAGTGATTAAGAAAGCTTAAATGTGACACTTTGCTATTTCCTCTCTTAGCATGAATGGGTGCAGAAACTTGCTGATGCACAGTTGGAGGAAATGGTTAAAAGGTGCTCTTCTGACAGTAGCTCCATCAGAGATCAGTAGGTTAATAGGATGCAATCAAGGATCTTCTCTGAACCATGCTTGAACAGATAAAACACTTATGTGGGTTCTTCAAGCCAAATAATTGTATTTTGCACTGAAGCAGAAGGGGAACACAAACACTGATAAATATTGCTTTTTACATGGGGACCCATTACAAGTAGCAGAAGGGCAGTAAATTCCTAAACTGTTGGAGCGTGATCCTGGTGATATTGATTTGGTCTTGAGGTATTTTCAAGTATAGGTAATCACAAGTAAAACTCCTGGGTCAGACTGCTTGCATCCTTTTTGTTGTCACAGAACAGACACTGTAAAATTAATTTGTCATATTGCTATAAAATCACATTACTGATCAAAGGAATTTGACTATTTTTATTCTTGTAATTTGAGCTACTATTTTATGGAATGGCGTCAATTGGATATTTCTCCATGTAGCTCATTTTCTTTTTAGATGGGTGCAGACTCTTCTGTCCCAATGCAGTGAAGTCATCTATGAATCATCTAATTTGTAAATCCATCAAGAGATGTTGTTTAATGACATCACCCTCATGTCATCAGTGGGAGCAAGGACACTTAGAATTGCATAAAAGGATAATGGTAGTGTTAGGATTGAAATTTTCTGTACCAGCAAAATCGAGCAATTGAGAGATCAGACAAATTAGTAATACCTTCTAAGACCTTTTCCCCTCAAATGAAACTAAGAGTGTGAATGGACTTAACTAACCTCAGAGTTTTAATGGAACTGCTTAATATATACAAACATTAAAAAATACATTAATGAACTTATAATGCTTTGAGAGATTTATCTTTTGGTCAACCTGTAAAGAATAATAGTTTTTCTTTCTTTTTTGCTTCAAGGTCTCTACTTAAATTCCTGACATCCTTGTTCAGCTACTTTCTGAAATGCCCAAAATTTTCCAAGGCTATTATCTACTTTTACTGAAGACAGTCTGAAGAGGGCTGATGTTCCAGGGAACATGTGTTTTGAATTGGAGAACAATGATACAGTTTTGTTTGCACTCATAAATAATGAATCTTTTTCTGACCACAAGTAAAATTGTTTAAATTAGTCTCCCGATTCAGTAATTGATCTGAAGCGTATGCTGTGTCAGAGCTATCAATATACTGATGACTGCATGCATCTCAGAGAGCTCCAGTAGTGTTTATGAAGGACACTATAAAAATATAAAGGGGGTTAGAAATGAGCTTTGTGGATTATCTTCAGTTAATGGCATGGCAAATGTCATTTTATGGACCTAATTTACTGAACATTAATAATGCTACAGTTGAAGTAAATCATTTTAATGGCAAGATTTATGTGAATAACACTAGCACTAATTTACCAATGGAATTTACAAAATCCATTTAGCTCTTCTAAAGAGGCACTAAATGGATGTTATGTCTTGGTGTTAGACTGCCACTGTCATGGGAGCAGGGCAGGCCTGCTCTTCCTTTCTCCCTTGTGTTGGTGCCTAGTAAAAGCCAGAAGATGAGTTCAGCAGTTACATTTCAGTGAATCAGAGAATATGCTGAGTGATCAACTCACCTTTTGTGTCTTCAGCTATGAGCAGCTAATTAAAGTTATGCCAAAGCAATTCTGAGAAGAGATGCCTGGAGACTGTACCTCTTGCAAAATGTTCTCCCTGCATTAAGCAGCTTTTATCTTCAGATAGCTAAGCTGATGTGAAGTTTTTGTGTCCTTCTGGGGTGCAGAATGCTACTGGGAGATGAAGATGCTAGGGATGAAGAAACCTCAATGCCCTTGCCCATTTTGCTAGTGAAATTATTATCTGTTGGTATTAAATGGTGTAGGATCTATGGTGTGAAGATGTCCAGGATGACTGAAGGCCCTTTCTCTTTCCAAGAGATAATCAGGAGTTCTCATGGCAAGTAAGACCCACTGAGCCAGCAAGATTTTATTTACCAGGGGAAGCTCCCAAGCAGTGTGTCCTCAAGAGATGGAGCAGTAGCACTGGAGAACATTCTGTCTCCATCAAGAGGACAGAGGTTGTTCCTGCTTTTTCAGGAACAAATGCAGAAGTCAGATATCTTTAACCTTAGATTTAAAAATTCACCGTCATTTATTGTAAAAAACTTGTTTGATCTCAAGGTGAAATGAGTTTACTAAGTAATTGACAAACCTATGAACTAATCAAGCTGGGAAAAGAAAGAAAGCAAAAAAGAAATTAAGAAATACAATGTTGTTTTTGTTTTTAAATACATAGAAATTACTTAGACACTGTCATAGTAGGGAATAGATAAATAGAAGATAGATAGATAGATAGATAGATAGATAGATAGATAGATAGATAGATAGATAGATAGATAGATAGATAGATA